>MJUT01024995.1:1256349-1273325 GCA_002080005.1 Gigantidas platifrons
GGGGGGGGGGGGGGGGGGTGCACGGTAGGCTATCTCAGCCCATGGCCTACTGGTAGCATCTGCAAAATTCTCTACTTTGTTTTCCACATAATGGCGAAAATGCACGTGAAATAGTGAATTATGGAATACATTTGTTCTAAAGGAGGTTTAAACAAAGGATAAAAAATTACAAACTTTGATTGAAACTTCTTTAAAATCTGCCCTAAATATGCTTTGTGGAAGAAATTTTTAACACTCGTTTAAATAATTGATACTAAGTGATTTAAATAACACTAATCTTTTAATTGGTGTTTAATTAAAACCACATTTGTGCAACTCAATCCAGCCAAGATATACCCCTAATCCGTCCGAAACATACTAGTAGTATAAAAAAAGCTAGAGGCTCAACTAGCTTCCATCTCTGGGTTCTAGTAAATGTGTAGGATATAAGAGTAGTGTTAAAATACTGTGACCATGGTGTCGAGAATCCTAGATTTTCTATTCCGATCCATACACACACGCACACTTACATATTGTGTACAACCTAACTCGGCATGTGGTTGTACCCAATATTGTACATGCAAATGAATATCTGGTTTTTTTTTTAATTTCAGGCTAAATGAGTACAAGAGTATTAGACAGAAATTTTGTTTTACAGAAACAATTAGAAAGATCATGCAGGCGTCTTCAAAGGGAGTACAAAATGACCCAACGAAAAACACAAATTTTAGCAGAAGGGTGTGTCGCGTTCACCTATCAACTTTTATATGAGGCTACGTTGAAAGAAAAGGAAAGCTTAAAGTATGAAACACTATTGGCAAAGATTCCTAATCATACAACGGGCAATAAAAAATCACAACCAGTCAATGCTGCTGCTTATATTAGCCGTTTTCGACCACAGACGGCCCACGCACAAAACGACACAAACAAAAATCTAGAGAAAAGACCATCATCGGCGCATCCTTTATTACAATCAGAAATAACAATCAACAATATACAAACAAATGACAAAAAAGAAAGTGAAAACTCGGGTATCGGTAATGCCTGGACTAAAGTTAAACAAATAGTTCAAAATAAGGAATTGATTAATATTTCTGATGATCCTCATAGTGATAGTAGACACACGCAAAACGAACCAATTATTACGGGCTCCGCGGAAAATGTTTCACATGAAATTTCAAAAACTCAGTATCGACCAAAAACTGCAGATTTTTATAGAAAAAAACAACCAGAGAATGAATTAGCGATATTCTGGTCTAAAAAAATCCGATCAGTGATTGAAAGATGGGACCAAGAAGACAAAGAAGAAGATTTCATACAGAGTGATACAGTAACGGATACGGTTTCTTGTAAAGCTAGAACTACACAATGCATAACACCACCTCTGCAGCAAAATGTATTAACAGAATCAGATAAAAGACTGCGAGCTTTTGTAAGGCGTTTTGGCTCAAAGTATCGAACACAAATGCAACCAATGACTACTTCAGAAGTATCAAAAGGAGGTCGAAAAAATTTTAAGATATCAAAACAAGACTTAGCAAGCATTCATGCCGATGCATCTAGACGAATAAAGAATACAAAGATGATATTAAAGAAAAGTGGAAAAATACAGGCGAATGTTGAGAGATATGCCGAGCATGCTGACGAAATGGTTCTTCGCAGCTGATCACAAAATGTAATAAAACTACTACAATCTGTTATCATCGTTCTGATTGAAATAGAAATGTGACTTTGGATAGTTTCTGAAATAGAAAATTGAAATGTTCATTGCAATTTAACTTGCCAAGGAAGCCCGTCCTTCCCTTATCGCCTTATCGCATAAAGAACGGAAAAGCTGAATATTAAGCATTTATAATGCTATATAATGGAAAATTGTATATTAATATATTTCATATGTACAAGTGAGAGAATAGAAAACAATAAATGATCTTGAATTTGTATTTGCATAGAGGAGGTGATACGAGGAAACCCGAACCGAATCAGTGTTTGGAAACGCGTACACTTCGCTCAATGAACAGCATAATAAAATGAATATTCAAATAAATTAATTCATGCAGTATATATCAAGTGCACTCTGTGACGTTATTTGTCAAAGAACTGGTTATTTGAACATCTTCCACAATTTCTAATTTTATGGTTTCACAAGCATAGAATGTATAATGTACATTTGTATATTTTTATTCTCATAATCCAAAATACAATGGGTTGGGGGTTATAACGTTTAACGCCACTTGTTTTTAACAATATTTCAGTTATATCGTGGTGGTCAGTTTTATTGATGGATGAAACCGGAGTACCAGGAGAAAACCACCGACCTGCTGCAAGTCACTGACAAACTTTATCACATATATAGTGTTGTATCGAGTACACCTCGCCTGAGCGGAACTCATTATGTTAGTGGTGATAGGCACTGATTTCATAGGTAGTTGTACATCCAACTACCATACGATCACGACCATGACGGCCCCTCAAAATACGATAGCATAGAGAAATACACATATCACAAACAACATGTACAAAGGGCATATAGTAAGAGAGGGGAGCTTTGTAATACACATATCACAAACAACATGTACAAAGGGCATATAGTAAGAGAGAGGAGCTTTGTAATACCCATTTACAAAGCGGTTAAGAAAACAAAACATAAATACAAAAAAATGTATTACACAGGAGATTCTAACCTTTGATTCACTAATGGAATAAATTTGCACACATTATCTATCAGACACTTAATAAGTGAAATTAATTTTAATGAGTTGGGTCCGTTTCTAAATTTGACATAAGAAGACAATATTGTGGTGGACGTTGAATTTTGAACATGAAAACATGTAGTACGTGAAATTCTATTCTAATTCACTAGAATTGCACAATAAACATTTTCTGTTTTCTCTTATCTGCCAGTTTCGATCGATAACATGACAATTTGATAAATTCAGTCGAACTTCGTTCTCTCGAATTCTGATGTCATTTCCTTGGATAACTGGTATTAAAGATTTGACCCGGGAGTGGTAGCTTTATCTTGAATACTCGCAATATCTTATACAGAGTTGTCGGTCGTTATGCCATTTTACGAGAGTGCAATATGTATGAGAGAGGAATGAGTCTGGACACAGCGAGGTTCCAGACTATACATGGATATGCACGATACAACCACAGCAAGTCGACAAGGGCTTCTTGTTGCACCAGTTTCATGGCAAATGATAAAAGCGGCAAAAGTCATCACTATTGTACAGTCCGTTTTGAATAAGGGATTTAGAAAAAAAAAGTCCATTTAAATCAGGCATAATTTAGTAAAAATACAAAATGCCTGCGTTTGCTCGTTTACATCTCGGAAATGGTCAATCTAATTAAAATTAGATCTCTCACTTTGCTCTTGTTTATTTATATTTCGCGCGTGTGAGATCTAACACAAGCCTGTAGACATCGCATTCTGGTGACCTAGGGTCACGCATATGTAATGAGATGCAAATAAAGGTAACGTACCTTCAGAACAGCCAATCAAGATCGTTCTCTGATATCACACATAATAAGCACACATATATTTGATTTGTAATAAATACGCCTAGGCGTGAGAGGGCTTCTAAATGCCATTGATTTGTGCCGTAAATTATGAATTTTCACCTGAAGACGTCTTCTTGTCTCCGGAAATGTAAACAGTTGTCGGAACAATCGGGGTCCGACATAGTCGATATAGATAACATTGAAAGAATTCCGAATGGATTTCTTGCATAGTTCATTAGCACCCAGAGTTACGTCCCTTGCATAAATCCACTTTCAAGATCTCGTAAGTGATCATTTGAATGGACAATATTTTACTTGACCCTAGATCACCAGAATGCGATGTCTACAGGCTTGCGTTAGATCTCACACGCGCGAAATATAAATAAACAAGAGCAAAGTGAGAGATCTAATTTTAATTAGATTGGGAAATGGTGAGAGCTACAGCAAATCTGTTGAGGCATCATAGCTAGCCAATTGTTATGATCCACCTCCCTTGTAAAGTTATGTTGTCGCACGGAAACCATTTTGTCTGCAGGCGAAAGACGACGACAGCACCATAACAGGTCACTAAGTTGTGACCGGGCAATTTCTGCGGTCGTATAAAAGTACTACATGATGAAACATTTCAAAGGTCCTTTATCCAGTAAAAGTTTAAAACACCAAAACACCAGACAATGTTGTTTACAATATGTATTGTATTTACATACCAACAGTAATTAATGACTTGTGACAGAGGATCCGGAGATACGATTGTTTTAAAGTAGTCGAGTGAAAACTCTATAGCTCTGTTATATTTCATGCTTAAAATCAAAATCATTGAAAATTGATAGTGAGATTCAATACATATAATAACAAAATAGAATTGTTGTCAAGATATCTATATCTTAAATATATACATGTACATTATCATATAAAATATTACTATATAATGTTACGACAATAACATAAGGTAAGAACTGCTTAACTAACGTTAACATGTTATTTGAAAATAATAATATTTTGTTAGTCAAATGGTTAAGTAACCGTAGTCATACACTATTGAAATTATCGAGAATTGTCATAATAATTCATATCTTAGGGAACGACCGTTTAGCTTTTAGGCCGGGGGGGGGGGGGGNGGGGTCTGCGATTTTCAAATAGAAAATTCCGTCGCCAACTTTCATAGAAAAATTATATTGGCCCGAAAGATGCAGATGTAATAATAATATGATCGTGTAGTTTTCAACAAGAAATATTGTTAACATTTGAAGAAAAAATACTGACTTGTCATGTAAATAAATTATAATCTGGTTTTTGTTCGTGCGAGGAAACAAATCTTCTCGTTGTTGGGAAACAGAACCCCTAATATTTAAATGGTCATGGTCAGTCCCTTAAAGTCCGCCGTAGACTAGCAAGTAAAAATTGTGCATCTTGTATCATTATATGGGTCATTTTAAAAAAATGTCGCTTTTCCTGTCCACCTATGTTAAAAAAATATTTTGATACGAAAACATTAATTTTTCGTGTTTAAGCAAAGTCAGCACATCTAAAATGAATACGATTTACTCCTATTAACCCAAAATGAAATAATTTTGAAGCTCATTTTTTGTGCAATTTATGTGTGTCCGGGATGAGGGTGCCATGTTTGCACTTAATTTTTCAATGATTTTTAGTATGTTTTCAGATTGGGAAAATGAATTATTTGAATCGTTTTAAATGAATTTTAACAAGAAAGTAAAGTCTTGAAGTTATTTTTGCATTTATTTATAAAAAAAAAACAAATTATGCTGGCGTCCACGAAATGCATGTCTATCCTGTTACCGATACAAGATCCACACAACAATGATTCCTCCCTGCAAATACGGAACTCTTCTATGATGACGCCAGAAGTACACAGCGTCTTCAAAATGGCAACCAAAACGTTAGAACGTTATAAGACAAGAGAACAAAATTATAACAAGAAAAGTGAATAAAAATGAGAGCGTACTCTTTTAAAATGTCTATCCTGTTACCAACAAATTTATACCTAAACACGAAATTATATCCTTAAAATGGCCCCTAACTGTTTGGAAACAAAGAACACTAAACCAAAAAAGCAAACACCGATTTACGGGGAGCCGTCATTTCATTACAGCATCAATAAACATATAAATTTGTCTATGCTGTTATCCTCATGAATAAAGTAACAGGATAGACTGATTTGGTAACAGGACAGACAATTATGTATCTGCGAATCTAATCAAATAGTTGAAAGTGTGTTATGATATGTACTTTAATTACAAGGTGTGGAACATTTCATACTTCACCAAAAAAGCAAACACAGATTTACGGGGAGCAGGTATTTCACTACAGCATCAATAAACATATAAATTTGTCTATCCTGTTACCATGTAAAGTAACAGGATAGACTGATTTGGTAACAGGATATATAAATGTCCGTTCCTGTTACCATAAACAATATCGTTTTACTAAACTTATATGTAACAAAGGCACTTCATATTAGATTGATTCAAAAGACAAATATAAACTGAATGTTAGGAAGTGCTTCAATTGGATTTGTATTGCCTGTAGTCGTTTTTACAGCAATCAAGAATCTATGTTTAGCCGTTTTTTTCAGGACGCAATATTAAGTACATATTTATTTTGTTACTGCAAAGAAATTAGATATTTTTCAATTGTTTTCTGAAAGACCACTAAGATATCTTTGAGAAATAAGTTACATATTTTACACATTTTATCTCTTACTAGTCAAAAAGTTCTCTTGACTTTGGTAACAGGATAGACAAAATAATGCACCATCTGTCGAAAATTTGTCAATAATATTTTCATATAATGGCATTAAGATTGCATATTGTAGTATGTTGTTCAAGAAGTATCATTTGTTTTGTTCATTTAATAAATATGATGTTTTAAGCAAATTGTTTTTTTTCAACTTTGCAATTTCAAAAGGATACATTTTTTGAAAATGACCCATATACATCTATCTAATTTTCTTCGCTTTTCTACGGACGTGTTATACACATGATAATAGTCCAGGTGTGTCAAGTTTACCTAATGACCGAGTTATCCCCCCGGACGTGTTATACACATGATAATAGTCCAGGTGTGTCAAGTTTACCTAATGACTGAGTTATCTCCCCGGACGTGTTATACACATGATAATAGTCCAGGTGTGTCAAGTTTCCCTAATGACCGAGTTATCTCCCCTGCCAGACATGAAAAATTTCGTCAACTTTGAAAATGTAGTTGCTGTCATGGTAGTGATCGTATGGTAGTTGGATTTACAACTACATGTACATGTATATGCATTCAATGCCTGTCACCACTAAAGTTGCGAGTTCGGATACAGCACATGGCGATGTGTACTCGATTCAACATTTTGTGATCAAGTTTGTCAGTGACTTGCGACTGGACGGTAGTTTTATCCTGGTACTCCGTTTTCCACAACCAATAAAACTTCCCGCCATAATTGTTGAAAGTGGCGTTAAACACCATGACCCTCTATTACATTACAGAATTGTCTGTTACTAGACAGACATCGGTATGGAAAGGAGCAACGATATACGAAACAGGTTTTGGTTAATCTATATTTCCTATATCAACTGATTTGGTGGTTGGTTTAGGATATATAACGCCACTTTCAACAATATTTCAGTTAAGTCGTAACTGGTCAGTTTTATTGGTTGAGGAAACCAATGATAACACATTATGAACATTATGTTCGAATAATGAAAACAGACACAGTATTACACACATCTTAATTTTAGCGTTGTCAAACATTTGGCATTCCTAAAGCTACATCATACTGTTAAATATTGCGGGGTATATAACTTCTACGATTCACCATTCCCTTGTCATTGTGCTTCAGCAGAAAGTATACTTGTTACCGAGAGTCTTCCACGAATCAAATTAAATGAACAATTGTATTATTATTTTAAAAAGTGTTTGACTCTAATTTGGTGATATAACGATCTTAACATTGTTCCATATCATGCTTGTATCAAAAGAAATTTATACATATTTCAGTATTAATCATGACCGCAAAAATTAAGACAATACGGCAAGATATGACACAGAAATTACTTCCAAATCCACAAAAAGTAAAAAATCAACTATCAAAGATAGAAGAAGAAACAGGTGAAACTGTCTTCGATACCTATACAATGTTACACAAGGAAAAGGAACGAGAGCAAATAATAAACGAAGGTGTTGAGTCCGATGACGCCCGAATGATACATCCTGATAATTTGCCTACAGTACGAGTGGGGGTTAGACCCGTCACTGCTCCCAGCAAAACTAGTCAAAATAGAAAAACTAATCTGCCCAGCAGACCTAAAACTGTCCAAGAGGAAAGGCCATCTTGGAACGGCAGTGACAAAGGAGGTAGAAAAGAAAAAATTAAAAAGACTTGGAGAAGTGCATTCCAGAAAATAAAAATCATACAAAGTCTCTCTGGTGGCATTCAAATAGAAGGTGGAAGATCTAACTCCCGACTAAGGAGAAGAGCACACATGTACCAGTCACCCGACTACGCTTACATTAAACCAATTAAACGGGACGTACGACAAGAAAACTTTGCAGACATGCAGGCAGCATTCTGGGCTGAAAAGTTTAAACAACTGATAGAATCTTGGGAAAGTGATGATAAATACAAACTTCGACTTCGTGATATTCTACCCAGAGACACTTTCCCAGACAAGAATAGATACACTTCTCATGCAGCACATAGAATGAACGAGTTTATAAGAAATTATGGTATGAAATACAAATGGGCATTTGTCAGATCTAGTACTCCAATGGCTGACATGGAAAGAAGCCATTTAAGATCTGAGTACGTACCAATAAGACACTCGGAGCTAGCAACTATTCAAGATGATATGAAAAAGAGAGTCAAAGAAACCGAGCGCTTAATACTACGTAGTCAAGCCATTCTTAAGGAAGTGAATTCTCTAACAAGACTCACCGTTTACAAGAAGACGTATGAACCGCCAACATGATAATGTTCCGGAAGGAAACAAATAATTGATTTGTTGTATATGGACTTAAATTTCAAACTTTATGACTTGCATTGTATTGGCCAGTTCTGTATGTTGTCTATTGAATTTGAAACTACGCATGTAAGTAATTATGAAAGAAAATCCATTTGGAAGTTCTATTGTTTTGCTGTTATTACCTTACAATTATGCGCACTAAACGGGACAACGAGTGCTCGCGAAGCATCGATCTTCAAAGACCCCAAACATTGCAAAACACTATAGTGTTACCGTCAAGATATACATGTTGTTGTCTCTGCAGACGTGGTCAATAACATTATCATTTTTGTATGTAAATCACATTACTGTCTATAGACTACTTGATATAGGAATTTGGTATTGACAATTCACAGCCCTATGCATGTATATATTCCCGACGACACTTAAGAAAGTGGAAAACATGCACAATAATTATGCTTGTTTTTTTCCCGTGGGAATTTCAATCAACGATGAAGAACTGGATCATCCTTCACTCAATCTGTTAATTGGTGTACATACAGTCAATTTCCCTCTACTATTCCTGCAATACTAGTAACATTAAAACAGTTGATCCGACCAGAATATCCGAGTTTTTGACTGACAAATTTTGTTGTTGTTTGGTGTATGTGCTTAAAAAAAACAGTTGACATTCTTACTGGCACCAACTATGCGTCCATAATAATCTTTATTTGTACGAAGTAGATTTCTTGCAGGGGCTTTTCGGGAATAAGAAAGAAACTTATGTCGGTTGTTTAATTGCAGGTTCGGAGAAATCGACAATGTTCTTTCCTAAATAATTCCAAGTTTGGTTAATATCATATTAAATATGTTGATAGTATTTATACAATTGAACTTGTCTTGAAGTTAAAGATACCATATACACAGCTAGGTCCGCATAGAACCTTAACATAAACATAGAAATTGACAGCGAGTGTCAGGAGAGAACGAAACTTTTATGACGAAGAGAAGTTTTTAATTTTCTCGTTGTGAACTTTCCATTTATACGTAGCAATACTACAGCAGAAGTCGCATATGAATTGTATATATACATGTACAATGTATCTAAATCGGAAGCCTAAAAACGTGTGGTTCCTACTAAGATTTCCTTGATAGATGGATGGTGCTATCTAGGAAGCTACACTACAAAACTAAGTGTTCGTATTAGTTAAGTTGAAGTCATCACTTGAAACATTGCGGTCGGAATTATGACTAGGTTAATGGCTATGGAATATTTATTCACAGATGACCACATTCATATACTCCGTTTGTCGTAGTCATAATCACGTCCATCTTTCATCTTTCATGACTTATCACAGGATTTGTAACATAGCAACATGTAGGGTAACACTATATAGGAACAGGAAGCGCTTACCCCACCGGAGCACCTGAGTTCTCCACTGTTTTAGTGAGGTTCACGTTGTTCATTTTGTCCAATTACATGTCTTCTCTCTTTAAGTTCCGTGTTGCTACGCCAGGATAAAAACATGTTTGGTTCTTCTTTACTCTAAAACATTTTGTTTGTACTTGTTTATTGTTTTACTTTTTGTTCGTAATTATAATTGTTTTATGTATACTGATGTTCAACACGATTTTCATATCAGATGACGTTCATGTTATATAATAATAACACAGCGGATGTCACTAGTGGAATAGGCACTGCTTACCATTACGGAACACGGGGCCATAGTGGTCGTGATCGTATGGTAGTTGGATTTACAATTACCTGTGCAATCAGTACCTAAGGCTGTCACCACTACTAAAGTTGTGAGTTTGAACCCCGTTCATGGCGAGATGTACTCGATAATATTATGTGATAACAATTTTCAGTATCTTGCGACAGGTCGGTGGTTTTCTCCTGGTACTCCGGTTTCCTCCACCAATAAAACTGATTGCCACGATATAACTGTAATATTGTTGTAATTGGCGTTAAACACCATTACCCTAACACTTGGAACACATGGGATCATTCTCGTTGTTTATATTGGGTTAGTTGCTCAATTTTTTATCAACCATTTTTGTATTCTTGTTCTTCTTTCTATTGTCTTCCCTTCCACTGTAGGTCTCTGATTATTATTTCGGTCATCCTCACAAGATAGGGCTCTGTGTCCACATAGACATCTGTGCACAAAGAAACCCAAACTTGTGAGGAAGGCCTTTGGTATCTTCAAATTTTTCTTACAGTGTAATCACAGAATGGGCTCAAATGGTACCCTTACACTAACCATAAACGTGTAATAAATCATCTTGGGGTTTTAATAAAACAATCCACATGGACAAATATATCAGCGAGGATGAAAAAAGTAACGCTAATTTCTAAAGAAAAAATGTTCATTCAAAGATACTCTCATGATACCTCTCTGGGTTTTTTTTTCAACACATTTTATTAAAATTGTCTGTTTCTACATTAATAAAAACATAGATATCCAATTGCGCACAGCACGTTTCATGAATAACCGTCATCAGGTACGCTCAAAGTCCAAAGGTTCGGAAGTCAAATAATTTTAAAGTTTTGAGGTGCAAGTAAACCAAATGATAGTCAAAATCGGCTATGGTCACGTGTGCCTGAGATAGGATAACCTTTATATTATTTGTGTTTGTTTGCGTATAGTGGTGTCCAACATATATTGTGGGTTGTTTTTTTTTTATTATTATTATTTCGTTTGTTTTCTCCTTGTGTCTTGTGTACCCAAATGTTGCCAGTTTCTCTGGATTGTCCATTCGGTTTTCTCTGACGTTTATTTAATAATAATTACATTATTTAAGGAAACTGTGAGTCAGATAATACATCTAGTTTCATAAACTCATCGATGATTGGTCGGTTAAGAATAGGATCTTGGCGTGATTCGATACGAGATGTGTCGGATGTCGAGTGTAACCACACATACAAAAAATCATTAAACATCCCATTTCAATTACATTGGGGATTTCTGAAGATTGATATTCCCTCATTTTGAAATTGCTTCTTGATCCCGCAATCTGGTGTTAGTCATCCCCCATAGCTATATAGTCATCAATAGCTCAGTTGAGCTTTCTAATTGAAAAGTGGGGCCGTTGTGATCGTATGGTAGTTGGATTTACAACTACCTGTGCTATCAGTACCTATCACCACCAATATTGTGTGTTCGGACCCCGTTCATGGCGAGGTGTACCCGATACAACATTATGCGATAAAGGTTGTCGGTGACTTGCGACAGGTCGGTGGTTTTCTCGAGTAATTGCCAGAAGTATTACTCTATGGGTCTTGAAGAAGTGTTGTGTCTCTTTGAAGTGATTAGAAATCCAAAATGACTGCCCCGGCCTCTGGTTTTCTGAGATATTTTCGACTTCACCAGAAGTACTGCTTGTGAAGTAACATGTTTTTCTAGAGACCCCCAAGAAGTGTTGTTGAAATCCAGCATGGCCGCCACGGCCTATTAATTGACTGACATATTTTAGATTTTCCCCTCCCCAAAACTACTGCATTGGTATTCTCAAGATTAATGTTCCTTGAAAGGTTTTGACGAACTGCTGGTTCTTTTTAGAGTGATTAGAAATCTAGGATGACCACCCTGACGTCGGATTGGCCGAAACAGTGTTGTTTCTTTTCCAGAAAAACTGCATGCCAAGTCATCAGACATTCTAGAAATGTTTATTTATGGGATCCTATGACGAAAACCTATTTTCAGCTATATCGTCACATAGGATAAACTATAGATTCATTCACGTTGGTGTAATGGTTAGCGTGCTTGCCTCTAAACAGGTAGAACCACATCGATGGTGTAATGGTTAGCGTGCTCGCCTCTAAACAGGTAGAACCACATCTATGGTATAATGGTTAGCGTGCTCGCCTCTAAACCGGTAGAACCACATCGATGGTGTAATGGTTAGCGTTCTCACCTCTAAACCGGCAGAACCGCATCGATGGTGTAATGGTTAGCATGCTCGCCTCTAAACCGGTAGAACCGCATCGATGGTATAATGGTTAGCGTACTCGCCTTTAAACCAGTAGAACCGCATCGATGGTGTAATGGTTAGCGTGCTCGCCTCTAAACCGGTAGAACCACATCGATGGTGTAATGGTTAGCGTGCTCGCCTCTAAACCGGTAGAACCACATCGATGGTATAATGGTTAGCGTGCTCGCCTCTAAACCGGTAGAACCACATCGATGGTGTAATGGTTAGCGTGCTTGCCTCTAAACCGGTAGAACCACATCGATGTAATGGTTAGCGTGTTCGCCTTTAAACCGGTAGAACCACATCGATGGTGTAATGATTAGCGTGCTCGCCTCTAAACCGGTAGAACCACATCGACGGTATAATGGTTAGCGTGCTCGCCTCTAAACCGGTAGAACCGCATCGATGGTGTAATGGTTAGCGTGCTCTCCTGGAGTGTGGTAGCTCGTGGGCTCTAGTACCGATCGGGTCAAACCAAAGACTATAAAATTTGTATTTATTGCTTCTCCGATAGGCAAATAGCATTAAGAAGAAAGGGATAATGTGTCCGATTGGAGCGACATGTCTACCCGCAAAATGTTGTTCTTGTACAGAGTGGACATTATTATCATCTCATCGAATTTAACTTGCTCTCATCATGATGTAGCTGAAAAATTGCTCATTTGGAGTTAAACAAGACAATTCACATCTCAAGAATTTAACTTGATCGATGAACAAAGAAAGATAACTCTAATTTTTCTGAGATTTAAACTTGAATCCAACTCTACATTTAGAAACAAATTAAAAGTCGAGTAACAGATCTATTATTGCTGTTCTACATTTCACAGTCACGGTAGGGTCTTCTATACTATACTTAATCATTTACAGAAGACAAATTCTGTGATTAAAGTCAGAACCAGTCGGACTTTAATCACTGAAACTATAAAACCAGAAATCACTGTTCAAATATTTACATACTGTTATCAACTGTATGTAAATTATTTTTACATCAGCATTCTACAATCTGTAAAAATTTCTATTTTTTAATTTCATTTATTTAAAGAAAAAAAAAGGACTATCAAGGGAAAGGGGATAATTTCGATCAGTTTTACAGGCCGTATTAATTGTAATAATGTTTAAATAGAATGGGAACAAACTACACATAGTATAGTTACAACGACCTAGTGTAAGACTAATCACAGGCACTCGACGTTCAATGAATAAAATGTAGGGTTAATATGGAAAAAAAATAGTGTCACTGTTATCATAACAGTGACACTATTCCTACATTTTATTCATTGAACATCGAGTGCCTGTGAACTAATATATAATATTGGTAAAAATTGTGTACATTGTACATAAGAATGCACTATATATATTTCTCTGGTGAGCATATTATCCGATGGGATGTTGTTGTATATCTCGTTGTGTTGTGAGGGGTCGCCGTGTCCGCATGGCCGGATTAAAGCCAATGTATTCCCTAAACACAGGCCATCCTTTTTTGTGTACATATCATTTTAAATCATTTAAATTAATTATGTTTATTGTTTTAACATGCATAAATCAAGCCTATATAAGCACGTGTTTATTTTGTCTAATGGTTAATCCAGACCTGCGTGGCCCTGATTGTATGGTAGTTGGATTTACAACTACCTATGCAACCAATGCCTGTCACCACTGATGTTGTGAGTTCGAATCTCGACCAGGGCGAGGTGTACAATATCATGTGAAAAAGTTTGTCAGTGACTTGCGACAGGTCGGTGGTTTTCTCAGGGTCCTGCGGTTTCCTCCACCAATAAAACTGACCGCCACGATATACCCGGTAACTGAAATATTGCTGAAAGTGGCGTTAAGCACCATCAAACAAACAAAGGTTGTGTTGTGTTCATATGACCCGAGATTCAGATAAATTAATACTGACCACTCAATAATGTTTTAAACATTCATTAAACTTCAAAAAAGATATACAACAACATGACAGACCAATTAAACGGTTATCCGCACTTGCAGTATTTGAGATTTGTCATTGCTGCATGCAATTGTAGAATATCAATGCCTGGATAACTGAAGATGCGATACAGGTTCAAGTGGATGCTGGACGATGCGTTTTTTTTTGTGATGGTGTGTGTGTGTGGAGTGGGGATCGACTTTTGATAAGTTGTATGTAAGCGGAAAGTGACAACTTAAGTACATAGTCAAATTGCGCCCCTAAAACCAGAGGGGAAGTCTGACTATATATCCATTTTGCGGGAGACGAATGCCCAGATAACTATGTGTCCGGGGGTAGAGTTGCTATGCTACCATGGTTTCGCTGAGGGAGAGTGTGAATGGCTACATATAGTTATTCCATGGGAAATAGATGGGAACAACTCGACGGAACACTGGTACAACACTCGAGACTTCCTTGAAATACCAATAGTACACAAATGTCAAAACAACAAACTAATTTAGTTACAAACCTCAAAGATATATTTACATTAAAAATCACGGACAGATACAAATATTTATACATTATAGTTCTATATATATTCATCGTAAATTACATGGTCTCTCTTCCTGTTTTTTTCGCTGTCTTTGAATATCTGCTATGGTTTGATTTGACATATTCGGTATTGCATTAGCAAGGTATTTATAAATCTGAAAGGCGGCACTTTTCTTCATTTGAATTCGTCTTTCTGCATTACTAGGAGCAACAGTTCGATTCACTTTAATGTCTAGGTAGTCCAAGAATTTAGAGTCAGTGTGTTTCTTACCATTTGAACACAGTATACTAACTTCTCCATTTTTTCTTCCATTGTTTACAGAAATGTTAGGAAGGGATCGACGGCGTTCATTTTGAGACGGCATTTTCAGTTGCACGTTCAACGGTAAAAGTTGTGTGTCAGTGGGAAGAGAGGAACGCCTTGTTCCTGTTCTATGTTTAACGTATTGGTTCATATCAACTGTTCTTTCAGTGTTATCATCCTCGGATTCAAATTGGTCACTTCCCGGGGAGCGAAAATGATTTACTTCGTCAAGAGATGTTGTGGAAATAGCAGGTACCGAATTACGTCGTTCCAGAAGTCGTTTTGGAAAAATGTCTGAAATTGTCTCGTTACGAACAGAATCGAACTTTGTATTCTTAGATTCAGTGGTACTTGTTTTAAGTTGCGCAGTAGCTTCCCTGTGTTTTTCCTCGTACCTTATTCTCGGCAAGTCCTCCAAACGAATCAAGTTTTTTGGCATTTCTTTCACCTGAATTTCATTCCGTTTTTCATCATTTTTCTTCTCTTTGAATGCCTTAGTTGCTTGTAACATCATTCTTGCTTTTAAAACAGTGGTCGACGGTTTGTCCCAATCATCCATTCTATCCGATTTATCTACACCATTAAATCTGACCTCTCCCGAACTTAGTGAAGTTTTTAATAGTTGTTTCTTCAGACATTTCATGTATGCATCTAACTGAGAAAATGTCCTCTTCTGTTCTTTTGTTATTTTGATGACTTTGTAGTTTAGTTCATTATCCAAAACATCATTTTGTCCAAAGAGTCTTTTGTGAAGACGCACGCCAACTTTCATTTCTTCGTCCATTTTCTTTCGATTATTTTTCCTATGTGTAGAACTGTTGTCACAACTCCATTAAAAATATGAGAAATTTGTGAAAAACAATTTGGTTGTTTGCTGTAATTCATTACAAATCAATCAATAATTTTGACAGTTTACATGACCTTGTACTAAAATAATGGAGAGATTAAGTACAAAGACAAACTAGAGGACACATTTTGTTTCTATTTAAGTAGAAGAACAAATACATGTACATGTATATATATATATATATATATATATATATAGTTCACAGTTCATATACATGTATTAAGTTCGTGAATAAGCTATGAAATAAGTATGTGTGACCTTCGTCGGATAATAATACAGTTCACGTGAATTTTGTCTCGTTTTTTAGCTCACCTGCAGGTGAGCTACTGCCATCACTTGGCGACCGTCGTCGTCGTCGTCGTCGTCGTCCTTCTCCTCTGAAATTACTGGGCCAATTGAAACCGAACTTGGTCTGCATCATCACTAGGGTGTCTAGTTTCAAAATTGTGTCCGGTGATGCAGTACATCAATCAACATGGCCGCTCTTACTAAAAATAGAGCATATGGTAAAATTGCAGGTTTTTGGGTAATAACTCAAAAACCGTTAATAATATCAGAAATTTGACAGGATAAAAATGATCAGCACAGCAAGATCTAACTACCCTGCAATTTTGAAGAAAATCTTATTACCCATCTTGGAGTTATTGTCCTTTTTTCATCAAATTTTCAAAATTTTAATATTTTTCGTCTTTTATTTCGATAAATAAGAGATAGAGGTTAAGCTAAATTGCAAACATGTTCAGCATGTCAAGATCTACCTACCCTGCAATTTTAAAGTAAATCTGAGTACCCATTTTGGAGTTGTTGCCCTTTTTTTGTTTTTTATCAAATTTTCAAAATTTTAATACTTTTCGTCCTTTTTTTCAAAAACTATAAGAGATAATTATGTCCTACACATAAGCAAGAGAAAGTTAGAATTAGATCAATCAAAATTTAGACTGTATTCCATGAGATCAGGAG
>MJUT01024995.1:1459196-1469234 GCA_002080005.1 Gigantidas platifrons
CCACATGTTTGTGCCTATACTAAGCCAGGACCTGGATTTCTAACGTTATATCAGTGTGCAGTGTGTTCAGTTTAAACCCGCCACATGTGTGTGTCTATACTAAGCCAGGACATGGATTTCTAACGTTATATCAGTGTTCAGTGTGTTCAGTTTAAACCCGCCACATGTGTGTGCCTATACTAAGCCAGGACATGGATTTCTAACGTTATATCAGTGTTCAGTGTGTTCAGTTTAAACCCACCACATGTGTGTGCCTATACTAAGCCAGGACATGGATCTCTAACGTTATATCAGTGTTCAGTGTGTTCAGTTTAACTGAAGGGTGATTTTTCGTTTTTTTAGTATTGCTATTTAAACTTTCTTTTCACAATTAAAGTATACATAATATTGTTCTGTAATTCGCATGAAAAAACCCCCAAACAAAGTAAACAAATGGAATTCGGCTCTATAAATGCATGGTTGATTAATTGCTGTTTAGGTACATTTCGATGACTTAATGATAATACCCTCTTTGTACTAGGCCAACACACTTACTTGGACTTTTATAGTGTTGACACATCAAAACTACAGTTTGCGGGTGGATATGTCACTCCATTCGGACACATTATTCTGATTTCGAGCCAACCAGCCTTTGCTCTTACTCCTTATTGATGCATGCTTAGAGAAGAAGCAAACAAGACAAATTTTATTGTCATTTGGATTGATCCGACCGGGGCTCGAACTCCCAATAAACCTCACTTGAGGCGAGTATGTTAACCTCTATGAATGTAAACAGTATAATATGTTTATACTGAATCTCAATGGATCGGTGTTAAATATTCAGAATGTTCTTAAATTGCATTATTGTTTGTATACACAACTCACTATATATGGACATATATTAACAAGACAGGTGCCACATCTAGAGCAGGAACTGCTTATCCTTCTGTTTTTAACGCTTTCATTTTTCTTAATATTTAGTTTTCTGGATTATTGTTTGTCCTTTTGTCCTTTTTCTGTTGGCCATTGTAATGTCTGTTCTTCAACTCACGACTTCTATAAGTACCCTTTTGTTATCTTCAAACATTTCTTAAGCAAATAAGTAGCTGTCATGGTCGTGTTGTATAGTAGTTGGATTTACTATCTGTGCAATCAGTGCTTATCATCATATCATCACTTAAGTTGTGAGTTCGAATCCCGCTCATGCGAGGTGCACTCGATCCAAAATTATGTGATCAAGCTTGCTAAAGACTTGCAATAGGTCAGTGATTTTCTCTGGGTACTCCGGTTTCCTTCATCAATAAAACTACCTGCCACAATATAACTGAAATATTATTGAAAGTGGCATTACACACAATAACCTTAACCCTAAAGCAAATAAATGCATATTAATGTATATCAATTGAAATTACAATAAAGCAATATAGAAAACATATGTTTTATATAAAATGTTGTGTACACACATTGGGAACAATAGGTGACATATAAAGCAAGCTAACCTTTACAATCAAATATTAATACAATATAAAAGTCTATATCATATATCAAAACTGAGGAAACTCTGCATTAAAAACTAGAGATAAAAACCTATGAGGAGAAAATCTCTAGAAAAGCATTAGTTTCCATAATTCAATTACACATATACCCATAGTAAGTAACCATGGATATTAAAAACCAGTGTTCACAGTATCCAATAATCATGCAATCGCTCACCTGGTTTTCATTTTCAGACTTCAAAATTTTACACAAAAAGTTGAAACATGTAAATCAAAATAAGTCAAAACTCAAATTGTTTCTGATTTCTCCGTTTGATATAATTTGAATCAAAATTTTCTGAGGAGAAGAATTCGGTACGATTTAAAAAAATCAAAATCATCCTAATTTGCACAATAATCCGTATATTAAATGGGCGTTTACCCAATGGAAAATCTGGAATATATGTGTCACAAATTTGAGTTCATTGTGATTTAAATGCGGTAGTGATGGATAATTGAAAAAAGTAAAGACAGACAACGGATGACAAGTGATTACAAAATTGAAATTGCTACTAGATTTGACACACATTATTTCTTCATAGAATCTTTTAAGAAACAATAAAAAGTTTAACTGCTATACAAATCATAGAATACAAACAAAAACGCGTTCCTAAAACATCTAGCAACAAAAACAATTGAGAGCAAAAAATTACCCTTTTATTGTATTACACAAAATACTGGTGGACACGTACTGTGACAGCGGCTGTTAACATAAACTACTGATGGACACCTTATGCTTAAAACTGTGAGAGGGGCTGTTAACATAATCTACTGATGGACATTTTATGATTAAAACTGTGAGGGGGCTGTTAACAAAACCTACTGATGGACACCTTATGATTAAAACTGTGAGGGAGCTGTCAACATAAACTACTGATGGACACCTTATGCTTAAAACTGTGAGAGGGGCTGTTAACATAATCTACTGATGGACATTTTATGATTAAAACAGTGAGGGGGCTGTTAACAAAACCTACTGATGGACACCTTATGATTAAAACTGTGAGGGAGCTGTCAACATAAACTACTGATAGATACATTATGCATAAACCTGGAAAAGGTGCTGTTAACATAAACTACTGATGGACACCTTGTGTTTAAAACTGTGAGAGGAGCTGTTAACATAAACTACTGATGGACACCTTATGCATAAAACTGTGAGGGGGCTGTTAACATAAACTACTGATGGACACGGTATGATTAAAACTGTGAGGGGACTGTTAACATAAACTACTGATGGACACCGTATGATTAAAACTGTGAGGGGGCTGTTAACAAAAACTACTGATGGACACCTTATGATTAAAACTGTGAGGGAACTGTCAACATAAACTACTGATAGATACATTATGCATAAACCTGGAAAAGGTGCTGTTAACATAAACTACTGATGGACACCTTGTGTTTAAAATGTAAGAGGAGCTGTTAATATAAACTACTGATGGACACCTTATGCTTAAAACTGTGAGAGGAGCTGTTAACATAAACTACTGATGGACACCTTATGCTTAAAACTGTGAGGGGGCTGTTAACATAAACTACTGATGGACACCTTATGCTTAAAACTGTGAGAGGGGCTGTTAACATAATCTACTGATGGACATTTTATGATTAAAACTGTGAGGGGGCTGTTAACAAAACCTACTGATGGACACCTTATGATTAAAACTGTGAGGGAGCTGTCAACATAAACTACTGATAGATACATTATGTATAAACCTGGAAAAGGTGCTGTTAACATAAACTACTGATGGACACCTTGTGTTTACAATGTAAGAGGAGCTGTTAATATAAACTACTGATGGACACCTTGTGTTTACAATGTAAGAGGAGCTGTTAATATAAACTACTGATGGACACCTTATGCTTAAAACTGTGAGGGGGCTGTTAACATAAACTACTGATGGACACCTTATGCTTAAAACTGTGAGAGGAGCTGTTAACATAAACTACTGATGGACACCTTATGCTTAAAACTGTGAGAGGGCTGTTAACAAAACCTACTGGTGGACACCTTGTGTTTAAAATGTAAGAGGAGCTGTTAATATAAACTACTGATGGACACCTTATGCTTAAAACTGTGAGGGGGCTGTTAACATAAACTACTGATGGACACCTTATGCTTAAAACTGTGAGAGGAGCTGTTAACATAAACTACTGATGGACACCTTATGCTTAAAACTGTGAGGGGAGCTGTTAACATAAACTACTGATGGACACCTTTTGCTTAAAACTGCGAGGGAGCTGTTATCATAAACTGCTGATGGACATCTTATGTTTAAAACTGCGACGGAGCTGTTATCATAAACTACTGATGGACACATTATGTTTAAAACTGCGAGGGAGCTGTTATCATAAACTACTGATGGACATCTTATGATTAAAACTGCGAGGGAGCTGTTAACATAAACTACTGATTGACATCTTATGATTAAATGTGTGAGGGAGCTATTTGAAAACCAATGGTTCACAGAATCTTCAAGTCATGTAATTGCTCATCTAGTTTTCATTTTCAGACTTTAAAATTTGTGACTTGAAATGAGGCAGTGATGGACATTAGTTAAAAAGTAAAAACAGACAACTGACGACAAGTGATTGCAAAATTGAAATTGTTACTAGATTTGACACAGATTATATCTTCATAGAATCATTTTAAAAGTTTAACTGTAATATAAATTCTCACAATACAAACAAAAACTTATTCTTAAAATATCTAGCAACAAAAACAATTGAGAGCAAAAAATTACCCTATTAGTGTATTACATACAAAATACTGGTGAATAATCATTTTGCAAACTGTTTATTTTAAAATATACTGGAGAATACAGTACATATTTTGCATACTTTCAGGGAGCTATGTGGTAAACTGTGGGAGTATGTAATACATCATACAAAAATCTAGAAACATCTTGAGTACTACTTGTATATGAGATGCCTAGCTCTCATGTATATGTAATAATTCTGTGAAATCCTAAAATTTAGTATTTAAAATAATAGGATTAACAGAAAATATGTATTTTCTAATGAAAATGTGACTTAAATGAAAGTTTCAACAACAAAACATAGAAAAATAGTTTTGACTGTTTCTGTGAATTGAGGTGCACAACATTATTATGTATAAATATGGTCTGTAAAGTTTCTGGGAAATATAACACAAAATAAGTACACTCTGTTGAAGATGACTAAGATTCAAAAGATGGAAAAATTAGAGAACAATTCTTAAAAACTTCTGTAATATACCATGAATAACTTCTATAGGAATGTAATATTTTTTTTTGCTTTAAGGAAGTTGGACAGGTGCCATAGGAACAATAGTTTATTACACTAAATAAGTACCTCTTTTCCCATCCCACAATTTACCATGCAATCATATGTATCTTGGCAAAAATGGACAAACTTTTGTACATAAAATGCAACATTCATTAATCTTTAAGATTATTAATGTGTTTTAATCAACCATTCTATTTCTGCATAATTCTATCAAAAGGTCACATGATTAGATACTGATTCAATAAAATGTTAGTTTAAACATATTTCATTGTCCAAAAAACATGACAATATGATCAGATGCAAGTATTACAACCTATAATATTTTCTCCTTTATATAAACAATACATATATAGAGTTGAATAAATATATGAAAACCTACAATATTTATTAATAACAAAGACATGAAGGTATGAGTGAAACATGATTTGTTATTTGGCAAATGACAGATTGAACCCATCTTTACTAAAACTGAACCATATAGAACACACCTAGAGTTAAGAAAAATCAGTAACTTTTGATTGGATTACTAATGCCGTAAAGGAACGGTCTGTTAGAATTCAGTAACAAAACATATAATTCTGAAGTTATGTATTAAATAAAATATTGTAAGTCTTATCCTACATTATAGATAAAAATTGCATTCCATATAAATATTCTAAATAGCACATCATGGAGATGAATTTCATTATCTATTGTTATGTCAAAATGAGGTTATCCAAATGGAAGAGAAAAATGTATATTCCACAGTATTTTGTTCAAAATTCATCATTAATAAAACTGAATGTTGTCGCTATGCAACAAAAAAGTCTTGAATAACTATAACTTTTTCTGACAAATATTGTGAATCTATTATATCATTAATATTTTCTTCATTACATTTCCATATGATATATAATATTATATATTGTACAAGTATATTCACTACTGCTACCTTTAATTATATGTCTTGCACATTTTGAAAGTCATCATGTTACAGGTTATTATATTAATTATATGTCTTGCACATTTTGAAAGTCATCATGTTACAGTTTATTCTAATATGACGCCGTGTTATCGTCAGTTCACAGAATACTCAACAACAAATTATTACTGAAAAGAGAACTAATGAATTAGACACGCTAATGAGTAATGGGAAATTGTGCCCATAAGAAAAAAAATTATATAGAATTTGAATAATTCTACTTTTACTTAACTTTGTGTTTGTATTAGAATATAAATGTGTTGCGAGTTAAAGAAGGGGAAAAAATCTATATAAGAGAGAAGTGAATACTTTAAATTTATGTGAATATTTAATGATTGATATTAGGCTGATTTGAACAGTTTAGATATATTTTCATTTGAAATAGGTATAGACCAAATTTTCTTCTTACTGATATTTTATATTTAGTTTATTGTTTTCTCATGTTACAGTTTATTATATCTTAAGTAAAATAAAACCTTGAAATCAGAATTTAAATAAATTATTTCTGAAAAGAGAACTAATTAATTAGACATGTTAATGAGGTTGTATGTCTAATATGAAAACTTGTACAATTACTCTAATGATCCAACATTATGATAATTAAAAACAACCAACCACAAATCAATTAACATTAAAGCATGACAACTTTTAATATAACATGGCACTATTCATCAATAGTTCAACACAGACATACACAATAAACATAACCACAATATTAGAACACAAAGTCATACAACAAAGAGCCTTGTAATCAGTTTTCTTATCAATGAACAAATTTTGTGGTAAGAACAATCTCAACCAAAATACACTATGAACCACACATGTATTAATTGTGATTTTGTAAACAGTTAGTATATTAACATTTAACTGGTATACTGTGTCAAGAGAAAAAATAGAGCTCGGTGACATTAGATGTGTTGAGCTATACTGTTTTAATATAGGATGAGTGTTATCCATAAAGTACACCTCAGTGAAATTATATCTAGTGTTGAGCTATACTGTTTTAATATAGGATGAATGTTATTTAGTTAGTGCGAGAAGTACAGCTCAGTGAAATTATATCTAGTGTTGAGCTATACCGTTTTAATATAGGGTTATTAATACTAAGGTGAGATATAGTATATAAAAAACCATAACCAACCATATATGATTCATTTCTTTTAAAAGTAGACATTCTAACCACATTATCTGTTCATAAGGACATCTGATAGTAGTAAACAAACTTCCGCTAGTATATATTTTTACCATTACTAGTAAAAATAGAAATGTTCCTTTCTTTCATATTAACTTCATCATTACATTTTTTTTTCACAAAATTAAGAAGCAATCAATTAATTCAACCCAATTGAGACAAACATTTTATAGATTTAAAAAGTAGAAATGTGATCTTCAAAGTTAAAAAGAAGATCCATAATTAGCTTAGTTATTTTGTACTTCTAGTAAAAATTGAGAAATTGTTGTAGAAATTATGCTTGCCTTTAATTAAAACATTTCATGTGTGCCAAATTTCTCATTCAAATATTGAACTAGAATAAGTCTCAAAGGTTTAAATATACACCAGAGTAATAAAATATCACAAATAACTGATACACTAAAACAAAAGTTCTTAAACCAAGTGAAGATAACTCTGTACATCATGTGATCTTTTCTCATTACATCTGTTCAAGTGGAGGAAGCTCTGTTCAAGGGGAGATAATACATTTCATCCNTGTATATCATTACATATGTACATTCTAGATATTACATTTGCCCTGTAATATAATCATAATCATAAAATTTATGCATTTTCTTTAAATTTCAATGCTATTTTACATCAATCAAGTCTTCAATTGTTTATCTGATCAACAATCATGCATACAGTCCTTGGGACATTAACCATAACTATTTGACTTATTGATTGGTGACGGCTTAGTAAACAATTGTTGAGTTGGTCTTAAACAACAATTACTCACTCACTCACTCTTAAATTTTAACACAAAACGTAATAAAGTATATAACACTAACAGTTTATATTTTTAACATAGTTTAAATTAAAGAAATGTAAATATATACTATACAAATGTATATGATTTGCTTTGCAAGAATGGATTTCTCATAGCAATATCATGTCGGAGGCGAAACCTGAGATGTGAGAGACGATGAGAAGTCAACTTCAAGTAAAACATATCAACGATAATATGTTAATAGAGGATTTGGCAATGTGATGTCAGTGACATCATTAAAACCTCACATTAAAATACAGCGATATTATGTTGATATTATATTAATATCACGCTAGCTGCTTGATAAAAGATATCATACCATGTCAAACTCGTAACCATATAACAATAAACCATATAAAGGCCGCTCAGGGGAACCTGAAAATGTGGCCTTTATCAGCAATTGCCCTTTATATACAGGTTAAAATGATATGTTTTATTCATTAATGGGAAAAAATGAGACTGTCCTTTACAGGAAGTGATTTGTTATATAGAGGTGCCCTTGAAGGCAGGTTTGACAGCATTTTATTCTAATTTGTTAACTAAATGAACAACTAATCTAATATTAAGGTATTGTCAATATTCTTTGAAATTGTAATTAAATAATACCGGTATATGAAAAATTATCAAATTTTGATTTTTTTTAGAAGTTGAGTTACCTTCCCTTCCTGATAATTTTGAGCAATAATAAAAATGAATTTATGGTATATTCTGACTCCAAAATGATTTTTTTTTCATCTTTTTATTTTGAAATAATCATAATTTACTAGATTTTTTCAATATTTCAGCTATATCATGGCGACCAGTTTTAGTGGTGGAAGAAGCCAGAGTACTGTGAGAGAATCACCGACCATGGGCAAGCAACTGGTAAACTTTATCACTTGCAGCTGTGAGTCGAGTGCACCCTTTTTTGTAATTTACAAAGCCGGGCCCGAACCTAATTAAGTAAGCTGTTTTACAATAAATCACCTTTATTGATGTATTTTGTTTAGCTGTTGTGTCTGTTGATGCTCTCTGATCTGGGGCTGCTGGTTCCTCTCTGATGTAGTGTCTGTCGGTTTCTTCTTTTGATTTCCTGTGGCTTGGTGGTCGTCTCATCTGATGGAAGCTCTCTGAGTAGGGTCTATCTGTATCCTCCTCTGTTGGATGTATTGGTCCTTTCCGATGGAAGTCCTCTGAGTAGGGTCTATCTGTATCCTCCACTGTTGGATGCACTGGTCCTTTCTGATGGAAGTCCTCTGAGTAGGGTCTATCTGTATCCTCTACTGTTGGATGCATTGGTCTTTTCTGATGGAAGTCCTCTGGGTAGGGTCTATCTGTATCCTCCACTGTTGGATGTATTGATCCTTTCTGATGGAAGTCCTCTGGGTAGGGTCTATCTGTATCCTCCACTGTTGGATGCATTGGTCCTTTCTGATGGAAGTCCTCTAGGTAGGGTCTATCTGTATCCTCTACTGTTGGATGTATTGGTCCTTTCTGATGGAAGTCCTCTGAGTAGGGTCTATCTGTATCCTCCACTGTTGGATGCACTGGTCCTTTCTGATGGAAGTCCTCTGAGTAGGGTCTATCTGTATCCTCTACTGTTGGATGCATTGGTCTTTTCTGATGGAAGTCCTCTAGGTAGGGTCTATCTGTATCCTCCACTGTTGGATGTATTGATCCTTTCTGATGGAAGTCCTCTGGGTAGGGTCTGTCTGTATCCTCCGTTGAATGTGTTGGTCCTCTCTGGTGGTAACCCTCTAATATAAAACATACCTGGATTACATCATTGATTTTTGATGAATCACATTGCCTTTTAATTTGGAAGAGTTTTTAACATGAGCAATGTAAATAAAATGAGTTATTTCCCTTTATGGAAGTTGCAGCCTATAAAAACTAGCTTAGCCCAGTCATTTTTTATTGAAGTGCCTGTAACAAATCCAGTATAGTGAGCACTCAAGCATACAGCGTGCAACAATTCTTGCAATGGTAGCTGTAACTGTTTGATTGTTGACAGATTGGTGATGGATCCAAAATTGATGGATGAGAACTTAGTTGACCGATTGCTTCAGTCATTGACAAATACTATTCCTCATTACCTTGACAAGCTGCGGTCAATTGATCAGTCCATTAATGATATGCAACATATAACGGAATCATATATATATTAATAACTTTAACAAGAAATGTAACAAATTATGTTTTTGTTTGTTTTGATGGTGTCTCAACAATATTTCAGCTTTATCGTGGCAGTCAGTTTTATTGGTGGAGGAAAGTGGTGGATCCAGAGAAAACCACTGACCTGTCGCAAGTCACTAACAAACTTTATCACATA
>MJUT01024995.1:1515014-1527253 GCA_002080005.1 Gigantidas platifrons
TGCCAGTGTCTCTGGTTTGTCCATTTTTGATTGCCTGTACGGTTTTCTCTAATGTTTATTTACTACCTATTGTATGTCCTGTGTCTTGTTTGTCCAATGTTGCCAGTGTCTCTGGTTTGTCCATTTTTGATTGCCTGTACGGTTTTCTCTAATGTTTATTTACTACCTATTGTATGTCCTGTGTCTTGTTTGTCCAATGTTGCCAGTGTCTCTGGTTTGTCCATTTTTGATTGCCTGTACGGTTTTCTCTAATGTTTATTTACTACCTATTGTATGTCCTGTGTCTTGTTTGTCCAATGTTGCCAGTGTCTCTGGTTTGTCCATTTTTGATTGCCTGTACGGTTTTCTCTAATGTTTATTTACTACCTATTGTATGTCCTGTGTCTTGTTTGTCCAATGTTGCCAGTGTCTCTGGTTTGTCCATTTTTGATTGCCTGTACGGTTTTCTCTAACGTTTATTTACTACCTATTGTATGTTTTGTGTCTTGTTTATCCAATGTTGCCAGTGTCTCTGGTTTATCCATTGATTGCCTGTACGGGTTTCTCTAATGTTTATTGATCATACTCGGTATTGATTACGTCTTCGATCTAAATAAGAAAAGCAAGTGCTAATGCGCCACACTGAGATTATGTAGCTGAATTTTGTGTACTTTCAGAAACGTATAAACAGTTGAAATGGGTTTCAGCAAAAGGATCTGACATCACAAAGATTGCTTTTAAAGGAGGCGAAGAAGCAGACGGTCGACCTCTTTTCGTTACTAGGGCGTTCAATAATGGCTACTGGCATACGGGAAAAGCTGGTTACCAATTTAATGGCTGCCATATAGAAAGTCACTGGAAGGAGGTGGTGTATACAGAGTATGAAGTATTAACTATTCCACCAGATGCTCACGTCGTTTTAAAATGGGGAAAATATTTCTGTGGTCAAGTTCATGATGACTCCGTACGCATAGATCCTGCATATGATATTTACGTGGGACGTCATGAACACGGTGGGGGTGTTTATACAGGAAAAATAGATCTATGGAACTAATCAATTAACCTAACTGCCGATGGTAAAGAGTATCAATATAACAACTATGACATTCTTGTGGCTTCAAAAAAAACCCAAGTGGATACAAACTGTTTAATATCTGGTATGATCTTGAAAAGGCAAAAGTCAATATTGACGATAAACCTATAATAATGGCCACTCAACCTGCAACAAACGACAGCAACCACGAATCAAATGTAAACATTACTGTGTCTTATTCTAAAACTACATCACACAAATGGGGTGTTACAAATGATACTCAGAATGGGGTCCCTCTAAAACAAGAAACGAAACAGAAACGAAACGCAACGAAACGAAACGGAACCTGGCGAAACGAAACGGAACCTGGCGAAACGAAACGGAACTTGGCGAAACGAAACGAAACGAAATTGAAACGAAATGAAACAGGGCGAAACGAAACGAAACGAAACGAAATGGAAATCGAATCGAAATAAAATTGAAACGAAACAACACGAGAGGAAAAAAATCAACCAAATTCATTCCTATTTATATATACTTCATGTGCATATATTAAACACGTTTGAAAATAAAACCAATGAAACGAGCAGAACTAGAAGTACGTTACTTATCACGAACAGATTGTGTCAAGACAAATCCAGAAAAAAATGAAATCGAATAAAAAAAAACAAATTCAAAGTACTCCGTAAAGTGTGATTTTAGGGAGAGTTACACAAATTCCATTGGCATGTTCTCAAAAGTTCTTGTCAAGCGGAATTTAACGAAATAAAACTCGCTGAAATCAGACAAAAATGAAGAAAAAAAATCGGTTGCACCAAGTGCATAATACGCCCCGCATAATACACCCATTTATACAATAGCTCTACAAAGTGTAAAGCGAATTGGTCAAGAACCCGCAAAGTTTGAAGTGAAATGGCCAAGGGGTTCTGAAGTTAGAGAGCGACATGTCAAACGAACGGATGGACGGACGGAAAGACGGCTATGGTTTACCATAATACATCCGTCTTAAGACGGGTGTATAAAAATGTGTCTATCATTTTGTAATCAACACACGGAGGGAGGACAGACAAAATCTAAATAAACTCATAATTCAAAGTTGTCCTAACCCTTTAAACGTGAATTCACAAGAACAATTTATTTGGTTAATGACTTGTAAAAAACACAACTGTATAGAAAATAAGAAGTCAGTTTATCCAGAGATATTATAAATGATGCATGTCAGTATTTCATTTTATTGTTAACTTTACATTGCTTGTAGTTCTGGATCTGACACGGGGAAACACCATTCCCTGGTGTCTTTCCAAGTATTGCAACCAGTGGCAATACACCCACACTAATCATGATCGTTATAATATGTCTTCGCCTTTTGTGGGTCCTTGATTGGAACAATAAAGTTATGTTATGTTATCTTCTCTATTTGTGTAATCTCTGTATCACCATTTTGTTTTGGACCTAGGATTTTCTGGATTATCCCTTTGGCTTGTTACTTTGATATGAAGAACTCCCCTGTCCACAGTTCACCGAACCGTTAATACTAGTGACAGGCATCAACGGAGCTTTGCCAAATTTTAAACTATGGGAATGTATTAGATATGTTTCGAAACATTATGCTTTTTGATGTTTCGGTTTTGTTTCTCAGTTTTGTTTCGTTCCGTTTCGATTCACTTTTTCGTTTCGTTTCGTTTCGTTTCGCCCGGTTCCGTTTCGTTTCGTTTCGCTTCGTCCAGTTTCGTTTCGTCCGGTTTCGTTTCGTTTCGCCAGGTTTCGTTTCTGTTTCGTTTCTTGTTTTAGAGGGACCCTTTAAAGTTTCATCACATTATCTATTCAGACATCATTTTAGTACTTAAATTTGGCTTCATTTTCTCAGGAACACGTTGCTGCATGTACCCGTAATGTTAGTCCGCCTCCTGGCATTATAGTTTCATGTTGTGCATATAATTTTATTACCTCTTATGCCCAGGGACATGACATTATACAAACAATTTCCGTCTCCCGTTGTTTTGATTGCCAGCAGCCTGTTAGCATGATCATCTGGTATTAAAATATGATATAGCTCAAACGCACTAGTCGAACGCACTGCAATATGACATCGTTGGAATACTTAAAGGGCAAACCCACTATTGTTTGTACGCATCAGCTAGCGCATTGTATTGTGATGCTAAATCTCTGTGACGTCTTTATATATTCTCCGACGTCGGAAAAAAGTCCGCGACGTTTTAGCGTGATGACTCGCGATATCGTTCATTCATTATGGCGTCTCGGAGCAAGAAAGGACGTTTCATCAAAAGTACAGAAGCAAAACGGCGTGATGCTTGCAAGGAGTTAATGTTGAAATTTAATTCAAGGTCTACGATTTTAAAAGAAGAGCCAGCTGTAGATGAATTTATACAGACTCAAATATGGTCACGGGGTGAAAGAAGAGTAATCGAACCAGCGACGGTAGTTGACAGCCTCATGAAAGGATGTGAAATGTGTGGCGACGAACTTCGGCTAACTAGGACAGTCTTCGAAACAGTGTGTGGCCTGGGATCAATTTTATACATCGAATGCAATTGTGGTGCCTTGAATCAAATATATACTAACAAAGTTCATTATGGAAATAACAAAAAGCACACTAGACCTATATTTGATATCACGAGCCCCTACACTTGCAATAGGTAATAGCCCTTTCTCGTTTCTCCCTGTATCTCCATACATTTATCCGGTCCTCTCCCCAATGCTGTTTGATCAAAAATGACCGACACAGATATCAGTCATAGAACCGTCAAACATACGTGATTCGATAAATTGTTTATATATATGCATGCGTATACCCCTTAAGTTCGGTGGTTTGCTGAATAAAAATAATTTTATTGTCAAATAAACATCCATACATGTTTGTGACCAGAAAAAAAAAACAAAACAATACAATGTAAACAAGATATCTGAATATTTATCATGATCAAATTAAGAGACTCCTGTCCTCAGTTCTAATGACTTTATGTAGAAGCCTATAATTTTGACATGAGCTCAATCTAATTAAAATTAAAATTAGCTCTAAGCACTTGCCCCTAACCCCCCCCGCAGCGACCAAAAAAAAAGGGGGAAGCAAGTGCGTAGAGCTAATTTTGATTAGATTGGACATGAGCTGTAGTTGTAGGCTCAATAAAGCGATATTTATTTCAGAAAAAGACAAAGTAATATTATTGTTTTCTAAACTTACTAAGTCAAAAACATAATTACAATGTTACCATTTGATTCAAAATGTAACGTTTCATATACGTAAGGGTGACGTCATAGATGAATGCAGGTTCCACCTTACCGACATTCAAGGTCTATGCATATGATGTCGCTTATAGTGTTGGTTATAATTTTAGTATCACTCATTTAGAAGTTCGCTATTAAAATTGTGAACTAAATGTATGTTGTTTTATTCTGTGCGTGCGTGCGTGTGTGTGTGTGTGTGTGTGATTGATTGATTTTTTGTGTTTAAAGCCACTTTCAACAATATTTCAGCTATATCATGGCGACTAGTTTTAGTAGTGGAGGAAGCCGGAGAGAACCACCGACCATGGGCAAGCAACTCATAAACTTTATCACTTGCGGTTGCGAGTCGAGTGCACCCTTTTTGTAATTTACAAAGCTGGGCGCGAACCCACACCATATTGGTGATAGGCTTGTATGAGTTGTTAGATTCAACGACCTAAATCATTGAGCCACCCGAGCCCGCGTGTGTATGTGTGTTTTTTTTTAATACAATACCAGAGAGTCGTTTTGAAACCCAGAATATCTATATATTTTTTTCCTCATATTACAGAAAATATTTCTACAATAACATATTACTTATAAATCATACCTTGGAGAAAACGTTTCTAAGTTGTGAAACTTGTGTCCTATCCAATTGTTTCTTATTGAACAATAAAATATGCTTAAAGTATATTACTTATAGTGATCGACAACACATTAGATTTATGTACACGCATTTTGTAAAAACAAAATGTCTTGATTTCGATATTTTACGGACAAAAATCGCAATCCCATCTACATGTATGAAATTACGGTATCTTTCGAGTAAGGATAAATGGAATTCTGTGCATAATTAAATTTCCATCTATCAAAATTCCCGATCATGAGCTACAACTTTCGACAATTTCCGTGTCACTTAAAAATGATTCCTGTATTCACAGTACAAAGAACATTAGAAAGAAATTGTTGTCGTTCTTTTTCTGTTAAAATTCATCTTGTTTTTTCAAATTATAAAATGAAAAAAAAAACACCACCGCTTTACTGTTTTCTTCAATTTGCAAGTGTTCAATCTGATATTTTATTTAAATTATTTCATATTTTTTAACTTCAGGAATGTATGATACCGGAATGGGGCAACACCAAGTGAAGAGATTTCTCACAAATTTGAATTTACCGGGAATGAGTGATTCGGCTTTAAAGAAAAGAGAAAGAGAAGTCATGGACCCGATCAAGAAAGTCGCAAGGCGCTCATTAGATGATTCCCTTGAGGAAGAAAAGAATGCATCTAAACAATTGAGGTACGTACATGTAGTTACTGTAGTTATGTCAACTAATATAAACGACAACGAACGGACGGACAGACAGACGAACATGAATGGATATTGTATATCTCTCTAATAGTTGATTGGGGGTAATCTTAAATAAACAAGGGGCTCACTTGAGCCTGTGTCCGATATTAAGCTATGTCTCCAAGCAAATAAAAGTGTTTGTTTTATGCCCCGATAACGATTATGAAAGGGGCATATAGATTTAGCCTTGTCCGTCTACGTTCGTATGTCCCGTTCTTGGTTAAGTTTTTGCCTTTAGGTCCATTTCTCAGATACTATAGACATGGCATAGCAATGATACTTGGCCAGTCGATAGATATGGGGTAATACAACAGGGTTCTCTATTAATTATGTCACTTTGACCTACATTTTCCGCATGAGTGACTTGGTTAATTTGTTTTTCGTTTTGTCCTAGTCTTGGTTAAGTTTTTGCGTTTAAGTCAATTTCTCAAATACTAGACATGGTATAGCAATGATACTTGGCCAGTGGATATATATGGGGTAGTACGATAGAGTTCATATCTAAATGCCTATTCCTATTGAAAAGAACGGATGTAGAGTAAATGTCAAGGAGACAACCTCCCATCTCCAAAGTGACTGGCTCATTGGCAGATCCGCGCCTACTTGCTGATCTCCTTCAGTTCGGTTTGGAGATTGTCCTTATCATTTACTCATTATCTGTTATTTTTCAAACTAAAATGGATGCTTTCATGGCTTAGTTTTAAAATAGTGCGGTTTTTTTCAGTGAAACTGACGTGAATGACAAAGTTTCAGTGTCAATAAAGTATGATATGGGATGGCAGAAACGAGGAAGCGGAAGACGATATAATTCCAAATCGGGAGTTGGTTGCGCTATTGGACACCTTATAGGAAAGCTGTTGGACCTAGATTTAAGATCGACTGATTGTAGAGTATGCACTTACTGGGAGAGAAAAGGAGAGGCAGTACCTACACATAACTACACAAGAAACTGGTTCGGAAGTTCCAAGGCGATGGAACCTGACGTCGGTGTTACACTAGTGAAAAATATCGAGGAAAAGGGATGTACAGTTGACAATTAGATAATGGATGATGACACAACGATAATGTGTAGTATAAGGAATGAAGTAGACCACCCAGTTGAGAAGTGGAGTGATATGGGACACACCAAAACCAAACTTGGCAACAAACTTTATAAGTTAAGGGAAAAGTTTGTTAAAGAGCTATCACAAGATAATATTAAACACCTACAAAAATGCTTCATGTACGCCATTCAGTCTAACAAAAATGACCCTGAAAGTATAAAAAAAAACATAAAAGCAATTGTCCACTGTCATGATTTATGTAATGTAAGATGGTGTAAATACTTACAAAACCCAAGTACGTACATTCGAACCATGTTACTGACAAACTCAAAATTAAAAGATGAGCTTGAAATCATCTTCTCAGTATACGTTACTGATATAAATGTAGAAAAATTAGCACCATGTGGATCAACTAAGGAAAATGAATCCTTCAATAACATGCTGAGCAATAAAGCACCAAAACATAGACATTACTGTGCCTCAGAAAGCTTATCTAACAGAATGTACTGCACAGCTGCACAAAAGAATATGGGCTTTGATTATGTTTTACATGTACATGCAGAATGTGGGCTATCACCGGGTAAAAATACTGGAAAAACATCAGAGCATTTGAGAAGTAAAAGAAAAGCACAAAAGGATTTTAAGAACACATCTGATTTAAAAAAACGTAAACTTTCCGAAAAATCACAAACTAAATCAAAAGAGTTGGTTAATGAAATAAGGGAAGGTATAACTTGCCAGCCGGATGTGGACATACAACCCTCAAATATGGATGATACAATCTCGATTATGGATCCAATTATAGCACCACATCTTACCCCTATCGAAGTTGAATCTGATTCATATTGCAATGTCGTTTTTTACTTGGAAACCAACGGCTTTGCACATGACTGTGAATTTATACAAATTTCTGCTATATCAGGCGACAATGCCTTCAACCAGTACATTATTCCTACACAGAGAAACAACAAATATGCTTCAGATGTGACGGGCCTAACTTTTGAAAATGGTTGTTTATACTTAAATGGCCGTAAGATGGATTCTTACCCTAAGCAACAAGTACTCCAGAACTTTATATTCTGGCTTGAAGAAATAAACTCGCCCAATGTTATACTATTTGGCCACAATTGCAAGCGATTTGATATGCCAAGATTGATTACTTGCCATATTTGCAATGCATTCAAGGTAAAGGTACTAGGTTTTGTTGATACCCTTCCACTTTTCAGAGAAAAATTTCCAGGCATGAACTGCCACAAAGAAGAGTATCTCGCAAAGAACTTGCTGAAAAAAACATACAATGCTCACAACGCAGTCGCCGACGTAAAAATTCTACAAGAACTGACTAAAATGTCAGAGCCATCTCACACCGACATCCTAAAGCATTCAAGTGGTATCGAGTCTTGTTTTGTCTTTTGTAAACATGCAAAAGAATCTAGAAAAAGGTTAGCCACCATGACGGGAATGCTCAATGAAAAAGGAGTTTCAAAGCTAATCTTGAACAAAATGGCAGAAAGTGGTTTAGATCTATCACAGCTTATTCTTGCTTACAAAGAGACAATGAGAAAGGAATACGAAGCGTGTTGTCTGAAAAAAAAAAGGATGGCCATGTTCGGGTAACAGCTACAAAATCCATTCAGCGGAAAATCCACAATTACATAGAACAGATTGTAGCTCATTAGATACCTATACTAGTACAAGTATCTGTCAGTGTCATGAAGCATCGTTCTATACATTAAACTGTTCGTCCTTTTTGGAGTTTTTGGACTCGCACACACGTTATCCATTTTGTGTTCCCAACACATATACATGTAGTGGTTATTTTGCCAGACGTTTCCGTCGTTCTGTGTATTGATGTATGATCTATATAAATGTGGTTAAATGATGTTTTACTGGTAGTTAATTTTCACAAGAAAGCAATAAATCGATGTGTATTTTTAAAATGCTTTATCCTTCCCTCAATTTTATATCAGAAATTATAACTAACATTGATAATAAGCGAAAAAAACAATTCTTAAATATGCGTACTGTCCAATTACGCAAGATTAAAGATTATGGTCTGGAGCATGATCTTTAATTAGCACCTTATATACTGGTGCAGACACAAAGGTTACTTGTATAACTTATCTCTCCGTTTGCGGGGAAAACAACAATAACTACGTCAATATTTAGTAAATGAACTGTTATACTTGAGGCTCCATAAATTATGCTTGTGGTTGTTTACAGATTCCTCTTTTATTAGAGCTGTTCGTGTCAAAAATGCGATAATTTTAACGCTTTACCTTTATCTATTCTATTTCTGTCAAGAATTTGAATTTTAATTTTGGTGTTTAACGCCACTTTCAGCAATATTTCAGCTATATCATGGCGACCAGTTTTAGTGGTGGAGGAAGCCGGAGTACCCGGAGAGAACCACCGACCATGGGCAAGTAACTGGTAAACTATCACTTGCGGCTGCGAGTCGAGTGCACCCTTTTTTGTAATTTACAAAGCTCAGTGCGAACCCACGCCGTATTGGAGATAGGCTTGTATGAGTTGTTAGATCCTGCGACCTAACTCATTGAGCCGCCCGGGCCCCTATTTCTGTCAAGAATATTTTTGCTAAAGCCAGAAATTCAAAAGGTATGGGCTGTGTTTCTGAAATACTCCATCTACTAGTTGGTAGAAGTATTGGTTACACTACCATTTTGTGCAATGATATGATTCAAGTGGTTACAGGTAAGTTAAGCATTTCAACAAAACAGGTTTTTTTTTTTCGAAAATGACGATGATAATGAAATATTGTTCACTAAATTACAATTTATACATATACAACTTTAATAAAAAATAAAAAAATAACTGTATCCATGCCCGTGTAATGGAGAAAAACCTCCAAAAAAGGTTCTGAATGCTTCACATAAAAAAATAAATAGAAAATTTACATGTACATGTATCAAAGTAATATTATAACATACTACCAATATCATTTCACGGAATATCCAAGTAAATTAAATTGCGAATTCTTCAACGAAAAAGGCACTTACATTTAATTTAATGTGATTAGAATTACATATATACGGCATTAATTCGGAATCATTCGTATGAATCGTTTTTTAAAATGAAAACAAAAGTATCATTATTTATAAAGTTGGGACATCTTTGGAAAATCAGGGGTCGATTTCACAAAAAGTCGTAAGTCTAAGATTAATCGTAAGTGTTATCGTAAGTGTGATTTCCAAGCTCTTGATTGGTTGAAATTCACACTTACGACTGGTCTTAGACTTACAACTTTTTGTGAAATCGACCACAGGCCTGTTTCAGGACATGGATCCATTCTCTATCCAGAGTTGTCGTTCCTGCTACGCTACACAACATCTCTGTCAACGCCCATTACACAAGATTTTTGTAAAATTTAGAAACAGTAAAAAAAATCTACTTAAAATTGTTTTAATTATTGTAAATATCAATAAAGATGAAAATAAATCACTCATTTCAAATCAATTCTCTCTTAAAGATGATTTGTGATCGTTTTTAACATTTTAATTTTTACCTCCGCAAAATAGTTCTCCAAGAAGTGGGGGGTAAAATCATTTTTAAGAGAGAATTGATTTGAAATGAGTGACTTATTTTCGTCTTTATTGATATTTACAATAATTAAAACAATTTTAAGTACATTTTTTTTACTGTTTCTAAGTTTTACAAGAATCTTGTAAAATGAGCGTTGACAGAGATGTTGTGTAGCGTAGCAAGAACGACAACTCTGGATAGAGAATGGACATGGATCAAGTCGCTAGCTTTAGAACTTCGGCTATCTATAGTGACGTCACACCTCATCAGCGAGAGGAAAAGACAACTCTGTTTATCAAAACAAGCAAAAACATATTTCAAAAAGGGCGTTTTACTCTGTGATGATGTCCGTGACATATATATTTTTTCATTTCATTCGAATGACATCTGTTTGTTTTTACTTTGTATGGAATATGAAGAAAAAATCAACGATAGATTTTTTTTTTATTTCAGATAAATTCGTAAAATGTCAAGACTTTTTTCCCGCGGGAAAGTGAAAATCGGCAAAAATATACACGATCGAACATATGATTAAATATGTTTTCAGCTCTGGCACACAAAGAAATATTTACCCCGAGAAAAAAAATCGAAGATATCGCGTATAAACAACAAGTTATACTGCCTTTTAACAGGACCAGTCGGTTTTCTTAATTTTGAGAAATTCGCATATTTCGTGATACTATAGCAACGAAACGAAGTCGGTTATCTATATTTTTTCACCTAATTTCACCGAAGAGCCCATATTCTTTGTCTGTGCAAAATTTGAGCAAAGAATATACGATATTTTTAGATAAAACTCCAAAACGAGATCTAATATGAAAATAAATTCTGAAAAGTTGAATTTTATTCCTGCTGTTAGTTGGAAAACGGTCCGGTTTATCAAATGTCAGTTCGATTTTATTTCCTTAATTTGTCTCGATTTTTGTCCAGAACAAGCATTTTTCCAGCTACATATATATCATGGCAAGAATAAGTAAATTTTCAATGAAATGATGACGAGGTTCAATTTGTACACGCTGAGTTGGATTTTTATAGTGTGTGTTAGGATATTCTTTTTAAAATTGTTCCACATCCCAAAATATAAAGTGCTTAAAACGTATAAATTATAAACTACGCTTCAAGAATGGATGAAGATACGTTGAAGAAGTGGTTCGCGGTGCTGGCCCAGCATACAGCGAATGTAACAGGTAACAGTGCTAGCTCACTGACAGTCCGCGGGTAGACATGTCGCCCCACTCGGACACATTATTCTGATTCTGAGCCAACCAGTGCTTAACGGAGAAGCAACAAATACAAATTTTATAGTCTTTAGTTTGACCCGACTGGACTCGAACTCGGGATGTACCGCACCCGAAGCGAGCAAGCAAACCATTACGCTAACGATAGTTCAAGCAGATAAACATATCTACATAAAAGAAAACGTCATGCAACTGGTGAACCATCGCAATTTTAAAGGTAAGAATGGTTTGTGGATTTGAATTAAATTTGTTGTCAACATTTTACAGATCATTAGATGTGTGTATTTTTTAAATTCATAAAACGTGTGACATGTTTATTATATTGTGTGCGAGAGCCACGTGATGTCCAGATAAGAAGTCAATTTTACGGTTGACTGCATTCATTTGACCTAGTAAACGTTATGAAAACAATACTAATCATCACTGAATGACACCGATACTGTGACCATTGCAACCTTTTACTTTATAAGTGTAGTTGTACACTGTTCTATTTGTGAAATTGGGGTAGACCACAGGATTTTCTTCTGAACAAATTTGGGCAAATACATGCCATGGTAGCTGTGAATATTGTTTAGAGATTTCGAAGTAACATGACATGGAAAAAAAGAAGAAACAAGAGGAGAGAGAGAAAATGGACGATGAAGGCTAACTGGAAAACTGGATAAAGGATCACCCACGATTTTAACCTCATATGGAGTATATATCTCAATTGATACGATATTCAAGAGCTTGTGGTTCCTATCAACATTTCCTTGATAAAGGGTTGCTGCTAATAAGGAAGCTACTGAATCAAAGGTTCCTCTTAGGGACGGATCATTTAACTTCCAGG
>MJUT01024995.1:1555730-1570734 GCA_002080005.1 Gigantidas platifrons
GAGTGCACCCTTTTTTGTAATTTACAAAGCTGGGCGCAAACCCCCGCCGTATTGGTGATAGGCTTGTATGAGTTGTTAGATCCAACGACCTAACTCACTGAGCCACCTGGGCCCCCACAGTTCCTTTGAAAGGTGACATAAGACAGGTTTAACTGTACATCTACTACACCAGATCTTTATAGATATGACCTACCTTGGCATACATGTTGTTATTCTTTTTAAAGAAAGATTTCTCTTCTGACTGTATACCAAAGGAGATGTATGGACTCACTATCATGTCTCCCCAGTACCCTCGCTTGGCTAATCTCTCTCCATCCTGTGAAAAAAAATGGGTAATAAAATGACATGAAAAACGTAAAATACAGCACTCTCAGAACAGTTCTAAAATCTAACCAAACAAGCATAGAAACAGCAGCAAAATCAATACCCCTAATACACATATACATCGTAAATGATTTAAATAAATACAAATTCCTTACATCTGTTTTATAACATATGGTATACAATAAAAAAAAGAAGTCAAGATATGGTTTTTAAAGACTGAAATGGGAAATAGCACCTACTTGTTTTTTTTGTTGTTGAAATTTTCAGACATTCTTTACTTACACATCACTTGATTGCTAGAATAATTTAAGTTCTATTTGGGTTCAGTATTCAACTAAAAACTGGTTATAAGCCACTGAGACACAAATTATTACTTTCTTAAGGGGCTGTCATGGCTGTGACTGTATAGTTGCTTGATTTACAACTACCTGTGCAATCATTACCTATCATCATTAAAATTGTGGGTTTGAATCCCACACATGGCGAGATGTACTTAATACAACATTATGTCATAAAACTTGTCAATGACTTGTGGCAGGTCAGTGGTTTTTCTCAAGGTACTCTGGTTTATTCCATCGATAAAAAATGACCACCACGATATAACTGAAATATTGTTGAAAGTGGCATTAAACACCATAACCTTCTTACTTTCTTGATGCATATGGAATAAATTATTGTCTGCCAATTGCCAGCCTTCCATAATTTTGTTCAGTGCAACAGAAACAAAAACTTAACTTACATGCTTCACTAGCAGTCCAGAAGCCAATGTTCTATTTGGTACATCATAATTTCCTTCCCTTGGTTCATAAGCTATACCATATTTTCTCCAGTTCTTGTACTCTCTAGTATGGATTATGTCTCCCTAAAATACATTTTAATACAATAAACAACAAATTAACAAGTCCCACTTAAATCATGTCATTGACAATGACATTGAAATTCACTAAAAATTCCAGCTAGACCTAAACTGTCTGCTGACAATGGCATCCAGTTTTATTTGTTTACTGGAGGATGATGAGGATAACCAGTTATTAGTTTCTGCATTCAGATACGTGCCAAATTCAAAGTTATTTTTTGCTCAGTGAAGAATGCCAGTAGAATAATTAGTTATTGCTGGACATGGACATAAAAATACAGTAAAATAACAGTTATTTCTTACTCAGTTACATTAGTATTTATATAATAGATACTAATGTATAGGGCATTATCATGATTTATAGTAGACTGCCCAAAGAACAGTAGTATTGACTGAAACATTGATAACGCCTGAGCCACAGGCGAGGGCATTATTAATGTTGAAGTCAATACTACTGTCCCAAGGGCAACTTATATATCCCGATAATCCCCTATACATAAGTAACTATTATTTTTATTTCATTGAAGGAAAAGATTTTCTAAAAAATTTTGCTCATTTTAGTATAATGTTGGTTTACATTGACAAATGCACGATCTCCGTTGCGTTTAAAAAAAGGATGCAACTCTAAAACCTTGAGCGGTCATTAACATGTTAATGACCTGTGGATTTCTTTAACACAGTTTAATGCATGACACATGACTATGTCTACACCAATGAAAAAGTCGAATTTACAATTGATATGAAATAAAGCATAATAATATCTATTTAGTTGTTAATTATTTTCTAAAATAAATTATTTGGAGAATTTTCTCCAAGATCAGAAAAATTAAAACTTTCATCATTATTGACAACATTCCACAAATAAAACAGATTGTATAGGAACGAATTGGTTTGAAGTTGGAATTACTTTTCCAATCCCAACATGTACTGCAAATTCAGATTTATTTTGTTATGTAATGGTCATATAATAAATTCACAAAATAGTGTTAAATATTTAGGCATTGACATTGATCAAAACCTGTCTGGCGGAAAAAACAGCTAACTCTATTATTAAAAAGGTTAATTCCCGGTTGAGGTTTATGTATAGAAAGGCAAATTGTCTATCTGCCGAAACGCGGAAAACTTTAAGTATGGCACTTATTCAATGTCATTTTGATTATTCTTGTTCCTCCTGGTACGCTGGTATAACTCGTGCTTTAAAAAACAAACTGCAAGTGGCACAAAACAAAACAGTTAGATTCATCAAAAGCATGGGCCCAAGAACTAGTATAAAGCAAGCTGAATTATCTAGTCTAGGATTTTTAAATATTGAAAACAGAGTAAAACAGCTTCGATTGAACCATGCTCATAAAATCTATTATGATACATGTCCTTCTTATTTGAAAAATAATTTCATCAAAATTAATGAACATCATGCCCATAATACTAGATCAAGTCAGATTAATTATGTTACACCAAAAATTAAAGGCATCGAATCAACAACGTTTTACTACAATGGAATCCATGATTGGAATTCTCTACCCGATTCGATCAAATCCATCAATGATTTGCAAAGATTTAAAAAAGAAGTGAAGTGCCACCTGATACATACCAGTGAAGAGCGGGAAAGACGTGTCATATCATAATAATGACAATTATATATACATATATATTTTCATAGATAATGTACTTATTTTAAAATTAAGTAATCCCTCTACCCGCTCATGTTGATCTTTTAATGTCCACTTGAACTTTAAGCTGATACTTATAAAGGACCCCATTGGAAATAAGCTGAATGGCTTTCATGGGTTATCCTTGGTGAGAAAGTTCTCAGCAGCTACAATTAGTGGATTGAAATTTCAGTTAATTATGGCAGTTTTATGTTTTATTTTTAACTTAACGAGAAATTTTTAAACACTTGTGTATGATGTTGAAATTTTTAAACCTAAATATATTTTACCTTTTACCTTTACCTTTTATGTTTTTATTTATGCGAAAATTAGGACTGGATAAAGACTGGACTAATTAAACCTCTCATTTTGATATACAGTTTTTGGTTTTTAAAAAGTTTTTGAGAACCAACGCCTAGTATGTACATTTTTGTATAAGTGTATTAGAATCCCAGAAATGAATATCTTAGACATGCAGGATTCCTCGTTCGATTATCAAATGCCATGATGTTTGGATAAGAGAATTACCTCTCTGCCCGCTAGTCTCATATGATAGTCCCAATCAAAGACATTGTCTCTGGTATCATATCTTACACCAAGGTCTTTCTGTAATCTAAAATCCCTGTAAAATGTCAATATTTAAAGGTATAAATACAAAAAATATCACACTGTCGGAACAGTTCTAAAATCAAACAGACAATTCATAAAAACAGAGGCAAAATTGATACTCTAAGACATCTACATGAGTACTCACTTTCCTGGCTTAAGGGTGTAGGCCTAGGGTATGGGAGATAACTATAAGACATCTACATGAGTACTCACTTTCCTGGCTTAAGGGTGTATGCCTAGGGTATGGGAGATAACTCTAAGACATCTACATGAGTACTCACTTTCCTGGCTTAAGGGTGTAGGCCTAGGGTATGGGAGATAACTCTATTTTCGTTGTCTTCTCAAAACGGGATGGTGAAATTTCTTGAAACTTTGGCAGATAATGTATTTACACATAACTATTCAATGATGCAAATTTAAAACAAAAAGAACTATGGGAAAATTTTGGGATTACACCCTTAACTGGACCATGACTATATATATCTTTATTTCTCATTACAAAATTACATGGCAAAGAGACAAATATAATATAAATATAAAAATGACTATGAGATCATTTAATTAATGTCTAACTGACATCCATGTTTCCAGAATATAGTAAGTATGTAGAACCGGAATATATTGTTACAATAGTCTCCCTTATAAAGTCATCACCACCAAAAGTCATCCCCCTTAGGCCAGAATTCAGTTGAGACAATAAAATACTACTAAATTGTTCCCCTAAAGAGAGGCCACCTTTTCACTGTAAAAGGGGTAGACTCCTTATAAAAGAAAGACTACTGTAATGAGAACAATACATAGTTATGAAATTATTATTTTCTAAAAACCTTCTGAAATGGATTTGATTTTTGGTATTTAATGCCACTTTCAGCAATATTTCAGCTTATCATGGCGACCAGTTTTAGTGGTGGAAGAAGCCGGAGAGAATCACCAACCATGGGCAAGCAACTGGTAAACTTTATCACTTGCGGCTGCGAGTTGAGTGCATCCTTTTTTGTAATTTACAAAGCCGGGCACGAACCCATGCCATATTGGTGATAGGCTTGTATGAGTTGCTAGGTAATCCAACTACCTAACTCATTGAGCCACCCGAGCCCTTCCTTCAGAAATGGCTTCATGACAATCTTGAATATAAAAAATAAAAAATTATCCAAGATATTTGACAATGAATTACATTTTATATAGTCTTTCAAAAATATAGATAGCTTACAGAATTTTGTTGATATTTTCCATTCCATGAAAACTGTTTGAATAGGCATTTTCCCATTATAAAAATTTTAATAAATAAATTTTCTTCAACATTAAAGGTTTACAACAATGCACTGCATTATCAATATTTGTTCTTTCTTACATCAATTTTTTTTTTACTGAATTTAAAATATTTATACATACCACATTTTTTCTACATCAAAAGTTTTCATGTCTTTATTCCTCCAAAATTTAAATATACCCTCCATAAAATCTCTTTCCTTGAACTGTAAAATAAATTTAAAAAATGCAGGGATTTTCTTAGACATCCTCAGGGTCCTGTAAAAGGACCCTTTCTCAATAAAAATATTCTAAAATCATTAAAAATTCCCAAAATTTTCATTTTACCCCCTTATTTTGATTCCTGCATAGGCCAATTTTCCAATTAAAAATTTCCCAAAACACCTTGATAAACCTCTGAATTGTCATTAAATAAACTGCCATAGGCTACGATGACACAATACGGTCTTTTCCTTATTTGTGACTTATCACTGGGTTTGTAACAAGAGTAATAAGACAAATGCCACTAGTGGAGTAACAACTGCTTACCCCTTTGGAGCACCTGTTTGTAGTGGGGTTCTTTACCCCTTTGGAGCACCTGTTTGTAGTGGGGTTCTTTACCCCTTTGGAGCACCTGTTTGTAGTGGGGTTCTTTACCCCTTTGGAGCACCTGTTTGTAGTGGGGTTCTTTACCCCTTTGGAGCACCTGTTTGTAGTGGGGTTCTTTACCCCTTTGGAGCACCTGTTTGTAGTGGGGTTCTTGTTGCTCAGTCTTTAGTTTACTGTTGTGTTTTGTATGTCCTTTATCACTTAGTCATTGTATTGTCTGTCTTCCTGGATTTACGGCTCGATTTACCCACGTAACAATCTCCTACGAAATCAACCAACACAAAAACAATTTCAGGGGTCGTCATGGTTTTGATCGTATGGTAGTTGGATTTACATCTACCTATGCAATCAACGCCTATCACCACTTAAGTTGTGAGTTTGAATCTCAATCAGGGTGAGGTGTACAACATTATGTTAAAGTTTGTCAATGACTTGCGACAGGCCGGTGGTTTTCTCCGGGTCTGCCAGTTTCTTCCACCAATATAACTGAAATATTGCTGAAAGTGGCATTAAACACCATAAAGCAAACTATTTATTACCTTAAGTTGTGACATATCTATACAAGGTAACCTTTTCTCTAAATAATCAAAATCTGTTACCATTCTGTGAAAATAAAAAAATATTAATAGAGAGATTAAATTTTAATACTTAGCTGATAAATTATACAAAATTACCTCAAAATATATTTTGAAAAAGATCTAATTTGGTGCATTTTGTTTCTTCTTCTCTAGTGAGTAGATCCTCACAGTGGTGTAATAGGCAGTTTTTTACACTTCAGAAAATAGAATTAACATAGAGACCTAACTTGCATTTTTTTTTTTTTTTATAAATAATTAACTAACAGGTTTTGATATTAATTGTCAGAGTTTGTATCATATATTAACATACATCTGGAAAAGTTGTCTATATGGAAAATGGATTTTTAAGAATTTTGTTCTGAAGATTTATAAAAGTAAAATGGATTCTATACATATCTATACCATCAAGTGTGTACACAAGAAAAAACAAAGATGTCCAGCTGTAGCATTTATGGGCATAAGTAAAGAGCATTGTTCAACTGGAGTCTAAGGCCTGTTTCACACTCCTTTTAGTGTACGAGTTATGCACATTATTGAAGACCCTGCTGTTACAGTGGAATGTGAAACAGCCTTAAAAGTGCTGTTCCTTTACTTTAATTTGTGTCTAAGTGTAAAGTTGTTCCTTTACTTTAATTTGTGTCTAAGTGTAAAGCTGTTTCTTTACTTTAATTTGTGTCTAAGTGTAAAGCTGTTCCTTTACTTTAATTTGTGTCTAAGTGTAAAGCTGTTTCCTTACTTTAATTTGTGTCTAAGTGTAAAACTGTTTCTTTACTTTGTGTGTAAGTGTAAAGTTGTTTCCTTACTTTAATTTGTGTCTAAGTGTAAAGTTTGATATTCTCTCATCTTCATGTAAATTCATATCCTTTCTAATTAAACATTACCAGCAGTAGAAACATGATAATTATCTTTAGTGCATTTATTGTCTATATAAAGGTGTACGTATAAACCTTTGCTCCTGGTTCAATTAGAACTAAGCGCAACAGACACCAAATCAAGAATTCATCCAAAATGACCAATGTTTTTGCCTTCTGATTGTAAATTTTTAGCATACATAACAGATATATTTCTCTATTCCAATAATGTAGGAATACAATTATACATACTTTATAAACTCATTAGACATTTTCTGTACATATTCCACCGACTGTTGTCTGACTAATAAATTACCATACAATTCTAAAAATAATTCTGTCTTTTCTGAAAAACAAACAATATCAAAATTAATTATCAGCAATTTGGACATTTTTCCTTTTATTTCTGATACTGAAAATTATTGGTCAGTGTAACCAATAAAAACAATCATGGCAGTTTTGAATGACTCGACATACATTATCACTATTATCATCGTGATACCAGATGTCTGTCTTGAACTTCAAAACTTCTGTATTTTATATTTTTTATGCCCATGAAAATGAAAGCAAGTACTATTTATAAACATTTAAAGTATCAACATACATTGTCAATAAACACATGGAAGTTGCTTTTGTCAAATATTTAAACACAACAATCAGAATTATTTCACAGTCTATTCTCTGGTACATCTTCGCCAGTCAAAGGTTCGGGAAGGTTACAATCCTTCACCCCCTCCTCTTCACACTTGGCAAAGATAGACAGATTTTCGTGGTCACACTGTAACATTTTTAACTGGATGCAGCCAGGAATAGCTGAAACCAACGTGAATGCATGTTACAACTGATTTACATAGATAAGACATTACAGACAACTCACCTTGAAGACCCATTCTGTTTGGAGATTCCATGAAAAGTGACATAAATAAAAGATCTCTACAATACAATTCACACTGTGTCTCTACGATGAAAAACTGAAACGATCAAATAGTTAGAATCAATGATATTGTGTTCAGAACTGTGTGATGATGGTGCTATAAACGAATTAAATCTTCTCATGTGTCCAATTACAAAAGAGCAGACATTTTATTCATGATAATGAGTGGTTTTTTTTCCTTATTGACCAAATTCAAAGCTAAAACCAATTCAGATTAGTTATATCTTGATATTTTACAACATTTCATATTTGAATCTGCTAATGTGGGTAAATTGAAACAATTACATTTTTTTCGGAGTTGTCTGGTTACTGATCCACCATTTAGAAGTTGCTATAGCAACATAACATTTCTCAAATTTTACGATTGGTAAATAGGTCACAAAAATAAAAATTTGAATATAAAACAAACAAGTGTTTTTTTGTTTACTATTAAAAAAAGTATGAAAGTAGTGTAGATTAATTTTCTGGTCCAAAATTTAATATTACCACAAATAATACCTCCTCCTCCAAACTATAGCGGAGCCAATCACATTCGTGATGAATAATTCTTGACTACAAAGATCTATCTGCCATGTTGATCTACGGTGAATGAGTGCAGAGTATCAGAGTGTGATCAGGTGTGGGTTACTGACAATGCACTTTCCCGTGATAAAAGCATGACCCATTACTACCCAATAACATGTATATTTAAAACATAAGAGAGTTGGTTTACATGTAATTTTCTTTTTCTGTGTCTATAAGATCTAGCTATCGTCTGAAGAACATGTCTAATATCACCAGCTCCAACTAACAGTATATTTAGTGTATCTGTAAGCAGAATATGGTTTTATAATGAATGATATCAGCATTGGAGAAACATTGGTGTTTTAATGACATAATGTTACTTACATCTAAATATAGAATATACATATATATGTAAAACTCAGATCGACGTCCAGTCTCTAATCGACGTCTAATCCTCAAATCCACGCCCAACTTCTATGTCACAGACATCTGTGCCTCAGATCTATGTCCTTTTTTAAAATTCTCAAATAGACATCCAATTCTCAAATCTATGTCTTTTTCAAATTCTTAAATCAACATCCAATTCTCAAATCTATGGCCATTTCTCACTTTCTCAAATCGATGTCCAATGACGTATGCCCTAACCCTAACCAATAAATCGGCCATAGATATGAGAATTTAGAAAGAACGCCGATTTGAGAATACCTGTAACTTGGACCTTGATTTGAGATAGTGACGTCAGTGGATGTCGATTTGAGGAGTGGACGCTGATTTCAGTCTAAATCATATATCATCAAAGGATATCAAATTTTGAACTAGGCTTAGAAGAAAGCTTGTTAAAATCATGACAAAAAACTCCCTTGAAACATAAAATTAAAAGAAATAAATAACAAAAGATTGAACAAACTCTCACATGCAATAAACAAGAATGAAACCAGGTGTTTCTAAAAGGTATTAAACTTATCCTGTTCCATGCATGGCACCGACTGTGAAATGATGGAGAAGGAAGTCTCTATACATTATTAATTTATAATCATTTTTATTCTTGACAGCTCAAACTGGACCAAGATTGTTGGTTTTGGTTGGTTTTATGGTGTTTAACGCCACTTTCAACAATGTTTCAGTTATATCGTGGTTGTCAGTTTTATTGGTGGAAGAAACCGCAGGACCCGGAGAAAACCACAGACCTGTCGCAAGTAACTGACAAACTTTATCACATAATGTTGTACACCTAGCCATGATCGGGATTCATACTCGCAAAAGAATTCTTATTTACTGTACATATAAAACTGAATCTTATTAAGAGTGCTTCATTGTCACGGTTACATAAATTTCAGTTGGTAACTATAAAAAGGTTACATATTTTCTGGAGATAAATTAAACTGTTCTTCCAACTTGAAAATACATAAATCATAATTTTTTTTTTCTTAAATGAAGAAAAAAACAAATCAAATTAATATATCAATAATTGACTCAATTACATGTGACCTATATTTTACCAAAGAGTTTTACATTAAGTTGACAAATGTATAAGCAATAGGCAGGGGCTGCTCTGGCTCCCAAAAAGTAGGAGCCAGAAAAATCACCAGGTGCCATTTTCAGGGTAGAGCCAGCTAAAATTTGTACAAAGGGCCAATTTTTTCGAACCGAAACTGTGGATGATTGTATGTACCTGGCATGTTCAGTTTCATGTATAAATGGTCCGGATTTGTTTGTACAAATGTTAATGTCTGTATTGTACTTCTGTTTTTCATTTCGATTTCGTCATCAAAAACAAAAAGATTTATATAATTTATTACAATAAATAATCAATAAATAACAACATACATACATGTAGACATCATCATATAACAACAGTTAACATACAATATGATAGTCATACATTCAGAACTGTCACTATAAGTTACATAAGAATCCTGCGGGACTTTACTGCAGTCGACTTATTAAAGGCCTTGTTGAACTGGAATGTTGTCTCGTCACTGTCATGCAGACTGACTCTCATGAGGTTCTCCAGGATGTTGATTGTTAACTTGTTCCTAACATCTGTCTTGATAAGGTTCATCCTGGAGAACCCCCTCTCACAGTCTAGTACTCTACTGTGCTGAGAGGTGACACTAACAAGTGCTCAGCAGCTACTGAAACAGCTGGATAGGTAGTAGATGACCTGACAGCAAGTTTGACTAAGTCTTTAACTGAGGAAAATAGCTTAGGAGACCTTGACACCTGAACTGAAGCATAAGAAATAAAACCTACCAACTCCTGACTAACAACAGAAATGTCACCTAAACCACACGCAGACAAGTAAGAGCTAACAACACTTGAAACCTCAGAAAGGATAGAATTGTCAGATTCTGAGAAATGGGAATACAGAGAAGGGTCAAACAACTTGGTAAGGGCCCCTAATACAGATGCATCCCCCTCCTCTGTAAACCTTGACCTAAGATTATCAATTACAATACTGACAAACTGAGAACAAGCTGAAGAAGACTCTGACCTTTGCTGAGCACTGTCCCTGATAGTGTGACCTTTATACTGAAATGTGCACAAACCCATGGAATCCACAATTGGCTGTGCAGGGACTTGGGAGAGAAACAGGAAAGTGTTGGGGCCTGACTCAGACTTAAGACCTTCAAGAACCTCAACAGTAGAAAGAATGAACTAGTTTTTTTCTGTTAGTGGTCTGGTAATGCAGTTTTTCAAAGTTTTTTTCTTGTTGAATTTAAGCACCAATATTATAATGTACTTACCTGGTCCTTCATCTTTGTCTAATTTTAAATTGTTCAGTGCAGAAATTGCATCTGTAAATATACAGGAAAAAATAATTATGTACAATGTATTGACATCATGTATAATTTTAACTGTACTTCTTACTTGTATTTGTGTTCTACATGACATGTTGCTGAAAAGCACAATGTTCAACAAGAGTCCTCACTGAAGAATTAACGATAAGTAACTAAGCATGTGCAGGGTATGGTTTTATTTTAGTATATCATGGCAGTCAGTTTTATTGCTGAAGGAAACTGGAGTATCTAGATAAAACCACCGACCTGCCACATGTCACTGACAAACTTTATCACATAATGTTGTCGAGTACACCTACCATTAGCAGGATTCAAACTGAACATATTAAATATGAGTACCCCCCGGTACTAAGATTTTATGTCACAGAAATGAGGAGAAAAAATAAATCAAAAGTTTGTTTGGTTAAAAGTAGCTTCTGTCAACATTTCATGTAGCACCGTGCATGTCAGCATGATTGCCTCCCCTTTCCGATGGAACCATTTTTACTTGTTATTGAGCACAATGGAAATTTCTTTCCAAGAAGATGACTTTCAAAATACTTAATGAATACGATAGATCTAAAAAAAAACATGATATCAACATTTTCATAAATGACAAAACAATGAAAGAAACCACCGCTCGCCAACTCACCAAAAGTGAGAAGAGAACAAATTTGGCGAGTACTTTTGTGTAAGAAATCAACAATTCGGCGACCGAACATCGTGAGGCGAGTTCCGATTATTTTGCACTTGCCCCTCTCCACCAACTCGACTAAGTAGTTTCTCAGTCAATGATTCCGTAATTTTTTTTATTCGACAATAAAAGATGTGAAGAAATCCTTCAAAATCGTTGATAGGACTAGCGGTGGAATGTGGTCATTGTAGATTGCATAGTTCTGCACTACATGCATATATGGCACTTAAGAATTCGGGCTAGTAGTTTACAGTTTCTGGCAAGTAAAATCAATATGGCAAGAGATAGAGAATAAATAATTACCGGTATACATTTCATGCTATATTTTTTAATCAGTCATATTTATTAGATAGATTAAAGTCAAATTAGTTCTCAGTTAATGTTCTGAGGATATTGTGGAGTAATACATGTATGTTGCATAGCGCAAAACGAAAACTGTCCTGAATTTTTGTCATATTTTTCGGTCCGGCAAGTTTTGGTTCGGTCAGGCAAATTTTTTTGCTTGCCTTACCGAATGTCAGGCAAGGATTTTCAACATTCGGAAAGACTGATGTTAAAAAAATTTCGAGTCAGGGTCGGATTTTGCAGCAATTAAATTTGATGTTCTAAACAGTTATGTATGCAGAATGAATAAAGATGTTAAATGCCAGCAAAGCTGGCACTTATGTTAGAAATATCGAGAAAAAAAATATATACTGTTGGCGACTGATAACCTAAAAATCTACTTCCTGTAACCTTGGAGACACGGTACAATATGGCGACAGCGAGATCGCAAGAGTTCGATTGAATGAGACTAGATTCGGTCCTAAAAAAAGTCGTCCCTGATATTTCTCGGCCCAAAAAATCTCAACACTATTTTGATGCACTGAATGAGCTTGAAATTGGCTGATAATTTTCATATTCGCAAGCATTCATGGCCATGCCTGTTTCAATAGATGGAAAGAGCATCCTTACATTGTACTACAGTACACTCCAAAAAGCACACAAAAGTAAGTAAATTTTCTATTTCAATCATCCAAAGAATTTACATGATTTAAATATTAGATAATGTGGATTTTGCTTTGCTGGCACTACAGGTAGCACCTGTCTCATATTAAATCTTTGTTATTATTTCTTATGTAAACTATTTGCATTAGATCATTGGCGAGTAGAAATATCTACCCACTGGTCAAACTTGGCAAGTGCAATACTAATTTGGCGAGTACAATTTTGAAGCAACTAGCCAAAATGGCGACATAAGAGAAAAAACATTTCCCACACTGCAAAATGATTTCTGTTTCTGGTACAATGTACGTGTAGAATCCCAAAAAGGTTTTTATACATGGTAAGAGAGAGTGCCAGTTTTATGGACTGTATTCCTGTAGGGCGGTCTTGAATGCCTCTACGGAATGGTATCGGGTCCGTTCGCCCTGATTATTAAAACGTATTTTAATTTAAAATATAGAAGTAATGATATGATAAAATATGGAAATTAATTAAAGTTATTTTCAAGCAATTATTACGTTTATTTTTATAGATTTATTTGAACTTATTTAAACCCACTCATCCTTCAGATTCGTTGGTTTAAATAAGTTAATTCGTAAAATCCATGGTATGTATAATACTTTGACGACAAAAAACAAAAATTGTCTAAATCATAAGAAAATAATGGAAATCTAACGGAAAATCATGCTAAAATAAACAAATAATCTTTAATATTTCTGCTTTATTCTGTTGAAAAAATTATCAAAACCCGTTTAGAAATGACTTCAAAATAATTTCTTTGAACAATGTGGTTATATGAAATATATAGCGTAAATTCGAGTGACGAATACCTATGTCCATTGNTCACACTGGATTTTGGCGCATAGTTCTGTCATTATGGCCCATTCATATAACAAATGTCCCTTTGACAAGGAAGGGTAGGGGGCCATAGTCCCATTGAATTTTTTTTAATCCCAATCACTGTATTATAGCAATCAAATATCACTTATTTTTCTATTATTTTTAATACCCTACATAATTATAATTATTAGGGTGAACGGACCCACCTTTAGGGCGAACGGACCCAGGGTAAACAGGTATCAGGGCGAACGGACACAGATTCCTACGGAATCTGCACACGACTTTTGAACTTCGCTTTTGACCAATGAGAAAAGTGAAGTCAAGCCGACTTCCTTGACCGACTCGTTCTGTAGCGTGAGCCCTGTAAGCTATAAAAATGGAAATTTGTTTAAAAAATAGACAAAATAAAAAATAAAAAAAAGGGGGGGTGTCTTTCCAAGTCAGGTGCCCCGTGATTGTGATTACCTGTATCTTGAAGATCAAGAGCGGGGGTAAATCCCCACCATGTAATTGCCCCTAACTGATCTGCTGTTGCCATCTTGATACACAAATGTCAGTTTACATGTTATACACACGTCGTTTTAAAAACATGTTAAATCTTGCCGCCAGAATTTTCTCGTGTGTCCTCCATTTGTAAACAAACAAGTACCGCAGAAAATGTTTAATATTTAGATGAAAATAGTAATGAGAAGATAAATTGAACTACAATATAGTCCAATCTAAATTTTATTTTTTAAGAATGCTATAGATCAAGTGACGTAATTTTGTCGATATTATTTAATTAATTTATTTTGTGCGAAGCTTCAAGGTGTCAGCGCCCAGTCAACAATTGTCTTCCCAAGCTGTAAATTAAAAAAAAAATGTCTACTCAGTTAAAAATGTGAATAATTTATTTTCTTTATTTGTAATTGATATTTTTCTGTGCAGCTATACATTTGTCTTTCACACTCACTGACTTGATATCGTTATTTGGGGTCGTACTTAAATACGCCTGCATACGCCTGCAGATAAAAATGACGCCTGTGGAGAAAATGTATACGCCTGCTGCATTTATAACATGTTTTGAATGAATATATTGTTGTATTATCACAATAAAATATATTTTGAGTTGATATATCATGTTTTGATGGCGTTATTTGCATGTTTGAGACTTTAATGGTCGATGTAAACATAACGGACTTGTGGGCGATCGACAATCCCGATTGAACATGCGCATTTGAAAAATGAGACAGCAAATTGCAAAGTACCAAAGTAAATTTGAAGACTATATTAAACAACAATGTATAAAAGTTGAGAAGGGCGATTATTCCACTGAACTGATATGCTCTTGTCTTCTTTATCAATTTTCTTCTTTTTTTCAAATATAAAAACGTATATACATATCATATATGGTAACAAGACAGTTCGGCACCAAGACATTTCGGCACCCGTTGAAAAAGACAGTTCGGCACCAAGACAGTTCGGTACCAGGACAAATCGGCACCGCATTTTCTTTCAAACATACATGATTTAATAGCTTTTTTAAAAATAAAATCAAAGAAAAT
>MJUT01024995.1:1570875-1587576 GCA_002080005.1 Gigantidas platifrons
AAGAAATATGAAGTGTTTATGACTTACTTTTTATATAAATGTCATACCTGGCGTAAATTCCATAAACAACAGACTCTGCAGTAATTTAAAGGGGGGATTTTCCACAAGTTTTCCGTAGGGTTCACATTGGAGTGAAAAAGGGGTATACAATCCTTAAACACAATTATAAAATGATAAAATACAGAAAAAAGGATCTTTTCCGAAAATTTAGAATTGGTTCAAGGCTATTGGAAGTTGTGTAGGTAAAATCAAAGAAAAAAACACAAGTGCCGATTTGTCTTTTTGAGGTGCCAAAGTGTCGTGGTGCCGATTTGTCCCGGTGCCGAAGTGTCTAGAATTCATCATATATACCCGGTACATATTATTTGGCTGACGTAAAATCGGAGGACTTCCCTGACCCGATAACCCCTATATTACCATATAAAATTGAGATAAATGTATTTATTTAACTTTTGTTTATCAATATTTATTGTTTTTATTACTAAATTCAACTATCCAAACCGACAGGCGTACATATTTTCTCCACAGGCGTATTTTATATATGCAGGCATATTTAAGTATGACCACGTTATTTGTGCTTCCTCTCATGATTTCCAACGCCTTGACTTTTTTGTTGAATGTTGGCATTCATGATTAGTCGATTTTAAATGATCATTAGAGCTTGTGTTGTCTGTATGCTATGTATCGACTCTAAAGAAACTTAAACTTGAATCGAATTGCTGCTAATAAATAACAAGGATAAGGAAGCTACTGAACTGGGGGTTCATTATTGTAAACTATGTTGAAGATATAACTTCGCAAGTTTGACGGCCCCCACCACAGGAGCGTAGCTATAATCCTATAGCCCATTAGTTCGATAGTTTGACAGAGGTGTGTTTGTTTTTCACTTTCACTGCTCCAAGTAAGAAATCAACAAAGTAAAAATCGTGGAAATACATAAAGTTATAAAGCTTTAGTTGGATAAATTTTCTTGAATAATATGGATTAGGCACAGCCTACAGACGAGCATCGCATCTACGCATAGACATGTACATGTACAAATAGTAGTTTTGGATTCTTTTCTTCATTATTCTTGATTATTTTTCTTTGTTCTTCAATTCGACTTACCCAGTTAATTCTATTGCAAGGGAGATCTTTTGGGCCGAGATTCATTGTATATCGGGGACAACTTTTTCTTAGGGCCGATCGTTCTTTAGGGGCGAAACAAGAAGGTCTAACGATTGTCCATTTTTTAAATAAATGAATCGTTTCATGTAAAGAAGCTGTACGGTTTCCTTTCTAATTTTTTTGGGGTTATTTTTAAACTGGATTATCCGATAGTTATTTTTTATTCAAATTAAACAGCTATTTCCTGTTCTTCACTCCGATTGTCCATTCTATGCCGAAACTTAGAATCCATTTCTGGTTGGTATTGATCATATATTGATTCATCTCCTTACACACATGTTGCTGTTTAGCTTGCATCTTGTGATGATTGCTATTAGTTTGAATTTGTATACTTATATGACAGAATTTCCATTCACTTGAATGAAGAAATAGTATTTACTATAATTCAATGATAACCTCAAAGTGACGACCATACGATTTTCGAGGGGCGATTATTTTTGGATCAAATTAAATCTTTTCATCTTCTTCGCCGTTAAATTATTATTTTTCGACATAGCCGATGTAGCAGGCAATTTGTACAGGACTGAAAAGACTGTCTTGGATATATTTGAACCGACCGGAACAATATACAAAGGATACATATTCTGGGTCTAGGCAATATATTCTGACCTTTTTTCTTTGAATTTTCTAAAATAAATGTCTTGAAAATTAATTTGACGAAAATATTTTTAATATGTACTTCAGTAAACCACATACATGTAAGAATCTATCACCGCCTGTTTTTATGCACCAGTAAACCACATAAGAATCTAGCAACGCCAGTTTGACAACAGATCTTGCTTTCAGTGCACAATAATTGACTAAGCAAATATTTCTTATTAGGAACAGATAGTTTGTTTTCATAGAAAAACTATTAAATGTATCTGAACTGTCGGACTACTGGACTATCGGAGTATCGGATTATAGATCTGACCCCCACCACAAGCACTAGACACTTACAAAATGTATCTGCGGAACCGTAGCCCTTATGGTCCTTGGCCAGTTTTCTGATATTTGTGGACTATAAGGGCTACCGTCTACGGTTCCGCAGCTACAAGACACTATGCTATATATATACATTGTATATATTATATAGCAATAAAAATGCCATGGTAAAGAAATTGTCAATGTGTATCCTAATATAAAAAGAGATTAATGCTTTCAATGCAAAACTGTAAACAAATCGGTTTATTTTAAGGTGAACGGTTTTCACTTTTAAACTGTGGTGTTTTTGGACGTAGTGCGACTTAATGTTTTCTCCGCCATCTGTTTTATTGGATTGCAGACATTCATTGATAATTACATTGATACATCGACACAAGCCATTGTTGTCAGGCTGTTGATGATCTGGCAGCTCCCTCGTGAATCTATCTCAAATCAAAACATTTCATTTTGTTTAGGGGGCAGTCTGGTCATGATCATATGGTACATGTAGTTGGATTTACAACTACCTGTGCAATCATTGCCTATCACGACTAAAGTTGTGAGTTCGAACCTTGTTCATGGCGAGGTGTACTCGATACAACATTATGTGACTTGCGACAGGTTGGTGATTTTCTCTGGATACTCCAATTTCCTCCACCAGTAAAACTGAAATATTGTTGAAAGTGTTGTTAAACACCATAAAGTACAACCACTATTTTAGTTAAAAGTATTCACCTAATATTGTAAATGTTGTAAAAATTCTGATGTCATAAGCCATAAACATTTTCCTTACTAACTGTATTATTATTTCAGATTGGTAGCTGGTGATGTGGAAGGTAATTTTGATCAACTTTTCTCCAGAATTAGAAGTATCCAGAAAAAGAGTGGAAACTTTGATGTAGGTTATACTCTATTGTATCCTATTCTAGCATCAAATTAATTGAACTAATATATTTGTTACATGTAGATGGCATTGCCCCCTACATGTCTTGATATACATGTATAAATATTCATGATATATATCTAATATCCGTGAACCAATCTAAGTGTCTTGCAATCAGGTCCAATATATCTAGAGATGTTAGTGGTTTTCTCCAGGTTTTTGGTTTCATTCACTAAGAACACTGACTGTTATGATATAGCTGAAATATGCTGTTGAAAGTGGCTTTAAATACACATGCAAATAATGTACGCAACAACCCTAAAATAATTGGAAAACTGTATGCAACGATATAACATCTTTTTCAGCTGTTGCTTTGTGTTGGAGACTTCTTTGGAACAAATTTTACAGCATGGGAGAGTTATACAAAGGGAGATAAGAAAGGTAAGACTAAACATTTCTGGTTAGTGTGATGTCAATCACAGATAACATTACCAATAAAAACAATAATGTATAGCAATTTGTGATAACGTCTATCTCTACCTTTATAAACTTACCTTATAGAAAAACAAAGAAAAAAATTGTTTTCAGAAAAATCTGAGTGAGTGATTGTTGTTTAACACCAACTCAGCAATTTTTCAGTTATATCATGGAGAGAACAAGTTAATTTTCAATGGGATGATGATGAGGTCCACTTGGTACTAGACCAACATGCATATGATAGTTGGATTTTATCTTGAAGGACAGATCAAGTTTCCATATATTCCTAGATTATGCATATACCTTTTATTTCCAATTCATCTGAACTAATGTTTGTTTGTTTTTCAAATTATTTTATTACAGTACCAATTGCAACATTGATTTTAGGACCAAACAAGTTTGAACATACAGATTATTACAAAGACAAAGATGGTGGCGATATATGTGACAATGTCACATACCTAGGTAATAGTCAGCTGGATGTAGTAGAGATTTATGTGACAATGTTACATACCTAGGTAATAGTCAGCTGGATGTAGTAGAGATTTATGTGACAATGTCACATACCTAGGTAATAGTCAGCTTGATGTAGTAGAGATTTATGTGACAATGTCACATACCTAGGTAGGGAACAGGACAAAAGCACCCTGGACAAAATCCATCGGACATAAGCCCCAGGACAAAAGCCCCCAGACAAAAAGCCCCCCATAATGAAATAATCTTAAAGATCAAAGCTCACTCCTATTAAAAAAGGAGGAGTGGGGGAATTAATACAAAAAACTCAAATGTTTTAAAAACATAATTTTTCATTGTTATAGTCATTTATAAAATGTAAATAAAAATAACTCTGTTTAATTGTTTAAATTGAAATTAATCAGGTGAAGTTAATCAGGGATTGTTTTTATTGATAAACAATTGTTTTTACATTTATTAAAAGTAATGAACGAGTTATTTTCTCATCCTGTTTGATATATACTATAACATTTTTTTTTAAGATAAAACAATTTTATTATTTTATTTTTACTTTCTTTGATGAGGGTTATTATAATTCTCAAACAAATATTTCTATTGTTTATGATATCTTCAAGTTCCAATAATAACTTCTTATGATAAATGGTATTCAAAAATAATGTTAACCCATAAATAGCAGTACTATAAGCCTAAAATGGGTTCAAAGATACCAATATATAAATAACTCAATAATTCATTATTGGGGGGCTTTTTGTCGAGGGGCTTTTGTCATAGGTAATAGTCAGCTTGATGTAGTAGAGATTTATTTGACAATGTCACGTACCTAGGTAATAGTCAGCTTGATGTAGTAAAGATTTATGTGACAATGTCACATACCTAGGTATTAGTCAGCTTGATGTAGTAGAAAATATTGATCAATTCAATAAATTCATTGTCAGTGCAGGTAGTATTGCCACATAAATATATATTCCATGTTTTTTCTGAATTTTATACTTTTGCCGATTATGGAAATAAGGCATATTTCAGCAAATAATCATGAAGCAATCTTCTTCTCATAATTTGAACCAAATTTGGCAGGAATAGTCCCTATTCTAATTTGTAGCCGATAGGTCCAAACTCCATCAAAGATGTGGCCACCATTACTAAAAAAAAAAAAATTAATGAGCCAAAGCAGCTATGTATGATTCCAGAATCTGCTCAAATTTAAACTGTAGGGGTATAATTAGGAGAGCTCTATTTTAGCAAATATTCTGGGTTTTTTTTTGGTCAATTTATGCTTTTGCCACTTATGGAAATAGCTTTAAGGTTTATTAAAGCAAATAATCATTAAAAATAATAACTCTAGTTTTATACAGTCAAACCTGTTTTAAGCGGCCACCCAAGGGAAGGTCCGAAATTGGCCGCGTAACACAGGTGACCTCTTAATCAAGGTTTGAGATTTTAGGAACGTAAGCCAATTCTTTTTAATGTCAGTCATTTACAATATTTTGATAATCATTTGTACGTATTTTCAACACATCCGTGAGTATTGATTTTTTTTAAATAAATAAAAAATCAAGGCTTGAGATTTTAGGAACGTTAGCCAATTCTTTTTAATGTCAGTCATTTACAATATTTTGATAATCATTTGTTTGTACGTATATGTATTTTCAACACGTGCGTGAGTATTGATTTTTTTAAATAAATAAAAAACATTCTCTGATGAGGTGTTATTATCTGAATTTTACCAATTATAGATTCAATAATTGTCAGGAAACTTCAAGAGAGAAAAGAAACCTGCATTTGATTATACATCATGAACATGTACATTTACATAATACGGCAATACACAATTGTGTATTTAAAATTTACGAAAATGTCAACAAAACAATCTTTCATGTAAATCTAAAAATACCACGTAATTGAACACTAATAAAAAAAACATCTATTCAGTTGTAAAAGCTTATCGGCAATTTGACAAGATGTTGGAATGTTATTAAGAGAGGGTTCAGCGATTTTAAATGAATATTGTTTCATAAAATTTATTAGTGATATCGATGTACACAACAGACTGTTGAATGTCTTCAATTCGGAGTTTTCTCTACAATGTACTCTGTTGTCACGACATCAAACCCTTTCAAATTTATCATTAAGTGATATTTCATTCATGATTATGACTTCACGGTTTCAATTAAGAAATCCAATTGTTTTCTTTACAAATTATAATTAACAGTTATCAAAATAAATATCACCTGACGTAAACACCGGAGGCCATGCTGTTGACACCTGGACAGGTTTGTTAATTGATTTAATTTATAATTTTGACATAACGAACCTAATTTGAATGGATTTGAATATTTGGCCACATGACAGTTTAACAAAGTAAAAGGGTGTCCGCTGTCCCGATTTCGATGGCGGTTGACCGCGTAAAGCAGGTGACCGCTTAATTCAGTTAAATTAAATAGCGAAAACGGTAAGGAGGATATTGGAATGGCCACATATCGGAGGTGACCACTTATTTCAGGTGACTGTTAAGGCAGGTTTGACTGTACTTGTATTATAAGGATGAACAACACTGAATATAATGCTGTTTGATTTTTATGCTTATTTCATACCATGATCGTATGGTAGTTGGATTTACTACTACTTATGCAATCAGTGCCTATCACCACTGATGTGGTGAGTTCGAATCTCGATCAGGGAAAAGAGTACAACATTATGTGATAAAGTTTGTTAGTGACTTGCGACAGGTCGGTGGTTTTCAGCGGGTCCTCTGGTTTCCTCCACCAATAAAATTGACCGCCACGATATAAAGATGTATCATATTGAAGATAATATAGTCTACTTCTATACTTGTTTTATAGGGAAAAAAGGAACATACAATGGCAGCTCTGGTTTGACCATTGCATATTTGAGTGGGACGGAGAGTAGTGATGGTAAATCTGGAGAAATTCACTTCTCTCAGCAGGATGTGTCATCATTGTTGTTACCTATTGCCACAGATAACAAATTCCAAGGCGTTGATATCCTGATCACCTCACAGTGGCCACAGGGTGTAGATAGATATGGAATACCTGTGGTTTGTACACCACAAAAAAAATATAACATGTTAATCTAATACAGTTCAACATCCAGTTTAAGCTCACCCATCCAGATTTACTCTGGAAATAAACACTAGCAAGCAGGCAAATTTCTAGTTGAAATTTTGATTTGCCTTTATTTTGTTAGTGGTTATAGTGGTATGGGTGCATTACATTACTGCGACATTTTCCAAAAACACATTACCGCGATATACTTATTACCTCGACAAATTTGTCTACGTTACCGCGACATTTTTAGTTCTACATTACCACGACAATACCTCTTCCGTTAGCCACTGCCTTATACATGTACCTGTATATTAAATTGTATGTACATGGATAAGACCTGTTACTCCTGCTTTATACCTCTGCTAGCCATGTTACTAAATGAATAAATCTACCAGGTGACTTAAATGGTGAGCGAATTTGTATGTGAATAAAAATCATGTATGTACCATGATTGTTAAATTATTTAATCATTGAACATGTATTCATTATACATGTATATATCTTGAAGGTAGTTTATAAATGTAGCAGTAATGAGTTCTAGAAACCTGTATTTTAAAAGAAAAAAATGTTGCGGTAATGAGTTGCGAAATCTTGCAAAATCTTGCAATGTCGCGGTAATGTGTTTCTCCCAAAAGTATTACTTGCAGAATTTTGCTAGTCGTAGAAATCATGCATTCAGAATCTAATATGAAACATTCTGAGCTCAGGGATCTGGAAATCCTAATGCAACAAGAGAACGATTTTCAAAGATTTACTGTTTCATTCATAGTTTTAATGTTTTCATTTTCCTACAACTATAAAGTATATGTCTATACACAAAAAAGAAGAACTCAGCCTTGAAATGATAAAAAATTGTGATTTCCTAAAACACTTTATTGAAATATTTGATTGAACTGAATTTCCCCCTCTATTTAAAGAGCTACAGCTGCCTCATACAGTTTTCATATTTCTTTCATAATAATTCTATCCTATTTCATCATTAATTTAAAACCATCATATTTGTTTTAAAAAAAATGAAAAAAATATAAATTGAGAAAAGATTGAAAAACATTCAGGTGCATTTACCAAAATTTTTATCAGAGAATTCAGTATACTACCTTCATATTTCATATATATTTTTCTCCTTGCATTGTAGAAATAAACCTACATGTATCCATTGTCTCAATTTATATTTGTCAAAATTGTAAATTATATCACACAAATGTAAAGAACATTTCAACATGTCTAATGGTCAACTTTCACAATGCAATAAGACCAGAGAGAGGGACTTTGTGATTTACTTCAATAAATCACATTAAACTTTAATTATTTTATTAACACACTTATAATATTATGAAGCATAAATTTCTGGTTCAGTTTTGTTGCTAGTTAGGTCAGTATGTTTGCCAGTTGATTTTTTTGCAATTAGCAAAGTTTTGCTTGTGGTGAAAGAAGTTAATTTCTAGCCCTGTTATAAGTACATTTATATATAAGTTAATTTGATGTGAATACTGCAATCTGATTGGCTGATCTGCCTGGAACAACATTGGTTATACTCGATAACCTGGATTGGTATTGTGACGTCACCAATGTGTTCATCCGCTAACAACAAATTCAAATAGTCACATGAAATAATCGCAATTAAAATCGAAGAATCATTAAATTTTGTTGTAAAAATTAAATTATAATTAATATTTGAAATTGTTGAACAGGTTATACTTGCCTAACCTGGTTTGGGTCAGTTTACGCTTTTCATAAACTGCTTCGCAGTTTATTAAGCGTAAACTGACCCAAACCAGGTTATATCGTATAACCTGTTCAACAATTTCAAATATATTCCTTAAATATACCCCGGTACATCAACAAATGCATAGCAAAAGTTAGTAACAAAGAGTTACTGCTGAAATATGACAGCATTTTCGTCTCACCGAGAGACTTTATCAATGTTAAACTTCGATCTGTAATGTCGATCTAAAAGTGAAAATTCATCTTCATTTTTTCTTGTGAAAAAACTTTGATGTCATTTGAATATATTTGTAATTATAGTAATACATGACAAAATAAGTTTGTCGCTCATTAATATGTATTTTATTTTCAATATTTCAGGAAAGTATTGACGGTTCAAATATAGGATCAAGATTAATATCACATCTGGCCATCAATCTAAGACCGCGGTATCATTTCTGTGGTATGGAAGATGTGTATTACGAAAGACAACCATATCGGTAATGTACATTTTGACATCAGACTCGTACTTCAAAATTATCCAATGATTATGGCAAACGCTGTTCTGTAAAATTTAATGTTCACCCACTTAGTACAAAACTTTTTTTTATGCGACAGCCAAAATTGTCTCCATGGAGTGCACTTTGACATGAGGGTCGATATGAAATTTGTACCAGTCACAACTGTATTGGTGATGTATTGGTTAGTGTGCTTGTCTCAGGTGCAGTAGATCGTGGCTTATGTGTCCAGATAGGTTCAAGACTATAAAGTTAGTATTTGTTACTTCAGCGATAAACATGCAGTATTAAGGAACAGGAACAAAGACTGGATGTCTCTGTATCAGAATAATGTGTTCAACTGGAGTGACGTGTCTACCCACAGCTTGTTGATTCAGAGAGATAGCACTGTTAGCTCCAAAGTAAGCTTGTTGGTCTAGTACAAAGCAGACATCATCTTCATCTTATTGAAATTTAACTGGTTCTCGCCATGATATAGCTGAAGAATTGCTCACAACAATCACTCACTCCATTCACCAGTCACAATAAATACAGAAAATTGTTTGTGATTTATAATTTAATATTGGTTTTGCAATGATTTTATCCACATATTGTTAATTATTCTCCAATGTTCTTGCACAAAGTTATTTGGTAATCTTTTAAAAGAATATACACATAAACAATTGCTCTATTTTTTATAGTAACCACAAAGTTTTGGCAGAGAAAGACAGACATGTTACAAGATTTATAGGCCTGGCTAAACTCAGTAATACTCAGAAGAAAAAGGTTTGTAAAATGTACATCGTTTGTAGGTCTGACTCAAGTTTTGTAACATGGTACATTATTTATATATGACCGCATTGATAGCATAATGGTTAGCGTGCTCGCCTCGAGTGCAGTAGATCGTGGTTTCGAGTCCGGGTCAGATCAAATCAAAGACTATAAAATTGGTATTTGTTGCTTCTCCGCAAAGCACACAGCATTAAGGAGAAAGATCAAAGACTGGTTAGCTCAGAATCAGAATAATGTGTCCAAGTGGAGCGACATGTCTACCCGCGGACTGTTGTTTCAGTGAGCTAGCACTATAAAAATCCAATTCAGTGTGTTGGTCTAGTACAAAGCAGACCTCATCATCTCATTGGAAATTAAACCGAATAATCTGTATAATCTGTATCTTGTGTGCCTATATTTGTCATTATATATTTCCTTTTTTTTATTTGGACATTTTTTATTTTTTTTTGACACACTGAGACAGAAAGCACTACTATATAATAGTAGTAGAAAGCATACAATTTGTATGGGCTGGAAATTCTGTGATTTCTCGAGTTTTGTGTAATGCAAACACCTACAGGTCTATTCATGAAGGATTATTCTTCAACTCTAGCCCTGCACTGGACTTAAAATATTCCTTGAGACTCCCCTATATCCATTTTTATTTCTCTTCGCTTCATTTCGTTTACAATATAAAATTAATGGCATCCATAAATATTTCAACCAATCAGATTGACTCTTATATTTGAGTGGTATGCCAGACAACTCGGCCCACGAACAACTCAAACCATAGTAAAGGACTAGTTGGCCTGTAGTCCAAGACTATTCGGACCGTATTGAGGATATATATGAATAATACGGTCCAAGTTGTCTTAACATACGGTCCGAGTAGTCTTGGGCTAGAGTTGAAGAATAATCCTTCATGAATAGACCGGTAGGTATTTGTATTACATAAAACTCGAGTGTGTCAAAAATAAAAATGTCCAAATAATAAAAAGGAAATATATAATACAAATATAGACACACAAGAGACAGATTATTCGATCTAATAGGAAATTAACTTTTTCTCGCCATGATATAGCTGAAAAATTGCTATTGGCATTAAACAACAATCACTCATTATTTATATCTATGAAGAAATTCAGTAATACTGATATATAAAGGTTTCTCATCAACAGTTAACATGGTTAATGGTGAGCAAATAGAGTTGTTCATGTCTGTTGTGTTTGGTAATAATGAAATTGTAGATATTTAATTTAGTGTGCACAACATGTTTCTGGAATAACCTTCTTCAGGTACCCTCATAGTCGAAAGATTGGAAAGACAAATAACCTAAAAGTCTTAGAGAACAAGTATAAAACAAAAGGGCCTAAACAGGTAAACCAAAATCGGCTAAGGTTACCTCATTAGCAGGATAAACATAATAAAATCGCTATCTTAAATTTTTCAATAACGCTTTAAAAATCTTCCCCTGAACTTTAACTTATATATTTGCAAAGTATGTTAGAAAGGATATGGATGTAAATGAACATGAGAGACTATCCAACATTACACTTAGACACAAATTAAAGTAAAGGAACAGCTTGTAGTAAGAAAGGATATAGATGTAAATGAACATGAAAGACTATCCAACGTTACATTTAGACACAAATTAAAGTAAAGGAACAGCTTGTAGTAAGAAAAGATATGGATGTAAATAAACATGAAAGACTATCCAACATTACACTTAGACACAAATTAAAGTAAAGGAACAGCTTGTAGTAAGAACGAATATAGATGTAAATGAACATGAAAGACTATCCAACGTTACACTTAGACACAAATTAAAGTAAAACAACACTTTTATTGCTGTTCTACATTTCACAGTCACAGTAGGGTCTTCAATAATGAGCATACCTCATACCATAAAATGAGTGTGAAACGGTTGAGGATGAATCTCTTTATAAAATCTAAACTTACCATTGTCTGTCTTTTTCCTCGTCTCAGTGTTATTACTGTTGACACTTTTTTCTTGTTTTTGTCCCCCGACCCTTCGTCGAAGGGGACTATAGAAATGGGTGTCGTCCGTCCGTGTGCTTGGTTTCCAGATGATAACTTGTGAATGAAAAGTCAGATTGAAGCTAGGTGTGGTATGTAAGTGTATCTTGTGAATAACTAGGTCAAGTTCGATAATGACAATTTTTCGACTATTTTTACTAGAGTTATGCCCCTTTTTATACCTCAAAATTGCCAAATATTTGGTCTCCAGATGATAATTTGGAAACAAATAGTCAGATTGAAACTAGGTTTGGTATGTAAGTGTATCTGATGAATATCTAGGTCAATTTCAATAGCGATCATTTTTCGACAAGTCTTACCAGAGTTACATCCCTTTTTATTCTTCAAAATTGCTAATTTTTTGGTTTCCAAATTATAACTTGTGAACAAAGTCAGATTGAAACTAGGTTTGGTATGTAAGTGTAACTCATGAATATCGAGGTCAAGTTCGATAATGATGATTTTTCAACAAATCTAACCAGAGTTACTCCCCTTTTTTTCAGTATCTGTATGCATTCAGTCTGACCCCACTTACATCTATAGATCAGACAGAATTAAATAAACAACCAACAGATGTTACAGAATGTCCATATAAAAGTGAAGAAGTCAAACCAAAACAAGAGGTAAAGGGAGCTAAATCTGTTAGAATGTCTTCATTGCGATTACTGTTCTGTGTTAAAGGGTATAGGTTTGGTTTATTGTGTTTAATGCCACTTTCAACAATATTTCAGTTATATCATGGTGATCCGTTTTATTGATGGAGGAAACCGGAGTACCAGGAGGATACCAACGACCTGGCGCAAGTCACTGACACACTTTTTCACATAATGTTGTATTTAGTAAACCTCGCCTGAGCAGGATTCGAACTCACAACATTAGTGGTGATAGGTTCTGATTGAATAGGTAGTTATGAATCCTTAGACCATGACAGCCCTTCTGTGTTTAAATATTCTAATTCATGCTGACATGTTTGTCCTGTAAAACGAGGAATTTACAAAATATACAATTTCTTACTGGGTCAAAAAATATGACATTTTGACTGGAGTTGCTTGTTTGGATATTAATTTGTAAAATGAATTGGAATGGATAAAAAAAGGAATGATTCTGGCAACGTGAAGAAAACAAATGCAATGTAACTATAATAGTTTTGTCCCAGTAAGACAGGGGTAGGTACAATGGTAAGAATGTTTAAACAGTGATGGTCAACAAATCCACCAATATCAACAAAATAAACAACCACCTCTCATCTCGTGTCATTGATCGCCAAAAAAGAGGACAACATATTGTGTGGGAAATCCTGGTCCTGGTTTTAGACAGACACAAAAATGTGTCTGGGTTAAGCTGGTTAATGGGATATACCCCCCCCCCCTCCCCCAAAAAAAAACCAAACAAGCAAACAAACAATAATTTATTTTAGATTCTTATTAGCTTATATATGGAATATTTGTGTTTAAAGAATCAAACCTTGAACCAGTACACAATGTTAAATTAACTTCATTATAGGACAAATCCTTGGCCTAGTTTTTACACTCTTAACATTTTTATCCCCCCACGATAGCGGTGAGGGGATATAGTAATAGCGGCCGTCTGTCTGTCTGTCCATCCGTCACACTTTCTTGTTTACGCGGTAACTTGAGTAAACATGGATAAATTTGAATAATTTTTTGCGTGTGGCTTGTAAATATCATTATCTTGGATGGGATCTTACATGGAAATATTTGAAGCAAGGGTTTTGTGGGAAAATCTTAATTTTTGGTTGAAAAATCAACAATTTTGAGGATTTAGTCTTGTTTACCCGATAACTTGAGTAAACATGGATAGATTTGAATAATATTTTGCGTGTGGCTTGTAAATATCATTATCTTGGATGGATTCTAACATGGAAATATTTAAAGCAAGGGTTTTGGAGGAAAATCTTAGTTTTTGGTTGAAAACTCACCAATTTTGAGAATTGTGTCTTGTTTATGTGATAACTTTAGTAAACGTGGATAGATTTGAATAATCTTTGCATGTGGCTTGTAAGTATGTTATACATTAAGACTGCAAGGCTTCTTTCTATAAATATATAAAACTAAATATTATGCAAGTGCGGGGGGATACGTCGCACATTCATGCGCTAGGCAGTTCTTTTATTTTAATTGTGTAGGATGAATCATGGACACACATATTCTGTTATTTTGCATTAACAATTGTTTATAATATTGTAGGATGAGTCTTCAGCACAGTTTTTCTATGACATGACTCCACGAGAAGAAAAAGGCAAAAAACGACAGAGAGATAAAGATGGAGGACCTGATAGAAAACATATCAAACACAGTCAGTATATATTGCCTATTATTCTCTGATGGTGATTGGCTAGCAACTTGTCCATATACTGGAACATTGCTAACTATATTTATAGAAGAGAGTCAGCAAATTAGCATATAATAATAATTATGTCTCCCCTTCGAACGAAGGGAGACATATTGTTTTAGTCTGATTTTTTCTTCCGCTTCTTCTGCTTCTTCTCAGCAAAGCTTGTCCGGACCATAACTTTTTTGTCTTTCCAGATAGGTCAATTATATTTGGTATGTGGGTGCATGACCATAAGACGGTGTGTCGCATACCGTAATGACCTTTGTGAGACCTTGACCTTTGACCTCAAGGTCAAATAATTGTTTTCTAAATAGTATTTTCTTGTCCAGGCCATAACATTTTTGTCTTTCGAGATAGGAGATAGGTCAATGATATTTGGTATGTAGGTGCATGACCATAAGGCGTTGTGTCCCATACCATAATGACCTTCGTGGGACCTTGACCTTTGACCTCAAGGTCAAATAATTGTTTTTTATATAGTATTTATTTGGTATGTGGGTGCATGACCATAAGGCAGTGTGTTGCATACCATAATGACCTTCCTGGGATCTTGACCTTTGACCTCAATGTCAAATAATTGTTTTTTAAATATGATTTTCTTGTCCGGGCCATAACATTTTTGTCTTTCGAGATAGGAGATAGGTCAATGATATTTAGTATGTAGGTGCATAACCATAAGGGGGTGTGTTGCGTACCGTAATGACCTTCGTGGGACCTTGACCTTTGACCTCAAGGTCAAATAATTGTTTTTTATATAGTATTTATTTGGTATGTGGGTGCATGCCCATAAGGTGGTGTGTCGCGTATCGTAATGACCTTGGTGGCAGCTTGACCTTTGACCTCAAGGTCAAATAATTGTTTTTTAAATAGTATTTATTTGGTATGTGGGTGCATGACCATAAGACGGTGTGTCGCATACTGTAATGACCTTCGTGGGGCCTTGACCTTTGACCTCAAGGTCAAATAATGGTTTTTTAAATAGTATTTTCTTGTTCGGGCCATAACATTTTTGTCTTTTGAGGTAGGTCAATGATATTTGGTATGTGGGTGCATGACCATAAGGTGGTGTGTTGCATACCGTAATGACCTTCATGGGACCTTGACCTTTGACCTCAAGGTCTAATAATTGTTTTTTAAATAGTATTTATTTGGTATGAGTGCATGACCATAAGGTGGTGTGTCGCATACCGTAATGACCTTCATGGGACCTTGACCCTTGACCTCAAGGTCAAATAATTGTTTTTTAAGTAATATTTTCTTGTCCGCGCCATAACATTTTTGTCTTTCGAGATAGGTCAATGATATTTGGTATGTGGGTGCATGACCATAAGGTGGCGTGTTGCATACCGTAATGACCTTCGTAGGACCTTGACCTTTGACTTCAAGGTCAAATAATTGTTTTTTAAATAGTATTTTCTTGTCCGGGCCATAATATTTTTGTCTTTCGAGATAGGTTGTTGTACAGATGGCCGCATTAAGGGGAGACATAAGTTTTAGGTATCTATAACAGTTCTTCCTAGTTTTGTTTCTAATAGAATGGCACATTAAGTATTTATAGAAGCATTCAAAACTTCTTTTTAAGTTCAGTTGTTATTGCTACTTTTGTATAGAAATACTTGTTTATATGAATACATGTATTATAAATTTGTAAACTTTTATATAGCACTTGGACTTATTAAATTGTATTGAGTAATTGTTTAACACCAAGTGAGCAATACTTCAGCTATGTCATGTGGAAAACAAGTTGTATTTTGATGAGATGATGATGATGGCCTATTTTGGCTGTCCTGTTTGGGCACTTTGGTTTTATTGCTCCCAAGACTTTAAGTTATTCGGCTTTCCAATCTTTCAATTTTGAGCTTACCTGATGAAGGTTATTCCAGAAACGTGTTGCACTCACTGAAGTTGATATCTATGTTTTTATTGTACTAGACCAACATGCTTACCATAATTAGATTTTAAAGATATCACTGTAAAAGGATTATTATCAAGATAAATATGTTACATGTATGTACATGTAATCGTATTTTATGTTTCAGAGGAACCTACAGGTCCATGTTGGTTTTGTTTAGGAAGCCCAGAAGTAGAGAAACATCTAGTTGTCAGTGTTGGAACATATGTAAGAAAATTTTTATAAACATTACGGTCAAACTGGTCTTAGCAATCACTTTAAATTAGCAATCACCTGCTGTAAACGGTCAGTTTTAAACTCTCATGACAGCATTTATGTGTTATTCTGACACAAATAAGGAGTCACCTCACTAACACTGTCAATGGTCACTCAAAGTTTATCCCATGGTATTAGTTTACCTGTATTTAACAGTCACTCAAAGTTTATCCCATGGTATTAGTTTACCTGTATTTAACA
>MJUT01024995.1:1587612-1600703 GCA_002080005.1 Gigantidas platifrons
CAGTCACTCAAAGTTTATCCCATGGTATTAGTTTACCTGTATTTAACAGTCACTCAAAGTTTATCCCATGGTATTAGTTTACCTGTATTTAACAGTCACTCAAAGTTTATCCCATGGTATTAGTTTACCTGTATTTAACAGTCACTCAAAGTTTATCCCATAGTATTAATTTACCTGTATTTAACAGTCACTATACATCCTAGACTTTAAAAAATCATTGGTAATGAACTTTCGTTGTGTTCTTAATGCATGACTATACAAATCAGTTATTGAATAATTAACTAGTTAACCCTAAATTCTTATAAAAACAGCAGATCTTTACAAAGTGACCAGCACTTTTTCCATTAAATTATTATAGTTATACATGAATCATTATGAACCGGAACTAACAATTTGGATCAAGGGATCTTAAATCAATGGTCAATTTTCTTATGCAATCATTTTTCATTTGTCCCAAAGTTGACTGTTGAATTCAAGCTTAGCTGAGTTTTATAATAAGATGAGAATGTTTGATTATCAAAAACAAAGTTTCAAATTGACATAGATGTATAAATTTGAATGAAAGTGTTTCCAATGTTATTGGTATTGCAGAAGTCTGATTTGAGCTTGTAGTTAAGAACTCTAGATTAATATTGTCGAACAGTTTTCCCACCACTAGAATTACAAGTTTCACACGATCTAGAGACTTGTTATGTTTCCACCTACAGGAGAAGACATATTGGTTTTTCCAGTTCATACATCCGTCTGCCTGTACATCACTACATCATCATATTTTTTAAATGTGAATTCCTCAAAACTATGCAGGCTTGCTTATTGTTGCCCTATGGAGATTTGCATATTATTATAATGAGACTATTTATGAGGCTGCCGTGGTCGTGATCGTGATCATATGGTAGTTGGATTTACAACTACCTGTGTAATCAGTGCCTATCTCCACTAAAGTTGTGAGTTTGAACCCTGTTCATGACAAGGTGTGCTCAATACAACATTATGTGATAAAGTTTGTCAATGACTTACGATGGGTCGGTGGTTTTCTCCAGTTTCCTCCACCAATAAAACTGAAATATTGTTGAAAATGGCATTTAAACATCATAAACCACAAACCATGATGAGACTATTTTTGAAGGAGTTATTGCCTTTTATGACTAAGAATTTTTCATTGAAGCATTTGACCTTAGTTAACGGGGAACTTATTTCAGATCAAATTTTATTCTCTCCAAATGAACATTTTTATCATATTTTTATGTAGACTTATTTAGCCTTAGCAAAAGGAGGACTTGTCGCAGATCATATCTTAATATTACCTATAGGCCATCATCAGTCAACTACATCAGCACCATCAGAAGTATTGGACGAAATTAACAGGTTAGAGTTTAATTTTATAATAAAATTACCTATGAAAACTTCTCAAACTTGTTCTTACAAAAATAAGTGACATAAAGAGTAGCGTAAATTGGACTATCACAACATCCTATAGAACAAGGCCATTAAGTTTTATATCTCATGAAAAAAATATTTGTCTTCATATTAAATGTTTGTTTGTTTGTTTGATTTCAGTTTTATTGGTGGAGGAAACCACTGACCTGTCGCAAGTCACTGACAAACTTTATCTTATAATGTTGTACACCTCGCCCTGATCAAGATTCGAACTCACAACATCAGTGGTGATAGGCATTGATTGCATAGGTAGTTGTAAATGCAGCTACCATATGATCACGGCCACGACGGCCCCCAATTATATCACATGAAGAAAATATTTGTCTTCGTATTAAATGAAACATCCCTGCCTTCACATTGTATGAAGAACATTTACCTGTATGTCACATGAAAAATGTCTACGTTTATTTCATATGAAAAATATCAGCATTCATATCACATGAAAAATATCTGCTTTACTATCACATAGAAAAATATCTGCCTTATTACAACCCCGGGGGCCGTCGTGGTTGTGATTGGTGAAAGTGGCATTAAACACCATAAACCTAACCTTACCTATTACAACCTCAGGACATAATTATATCCCCTAAACAAAGTTTGGGAGACATATTGTGTTTGCTCCGTTTCTTATTATTCTTATTATTATTCTTCTTCTTCTTTCTTTCTTTCTTTCTTCCGCCAAAAGTTTGTCCGACACATTTCTCAGAGATGCCTTGATCAAACTTTATGAAACCTTGTAGGAATATCATATGACATGTGAAGTTGTGCCTTTAAGGGTTGATTTTTTCAAAATGGCTGCCGTTGCCATGGAAACGGCCAAAATGCCAAAAAATTGAAAAACACAAAAATGATCATAGCAGGTTACTTACCAAACAGAAATTGATGAAACTTGATAGGAACAACATCCACATCTAGTGGAATGAGATTTATAAGCTAAAAAAATCGGAATCGGTTGGACAAACTTTGCTGCAGTTGCCATGGAAACAAAAAAGGGAGGATTTAAAAAAATTTTGGATTCCTTTCATCAAACTTCATGAAACTTTGTAGGAATATCCACCGTAGTATGTGGCAGCTTTTGGGGGGAGGTACAAAATGGCCGCCAAATACAAAAATCCTCCGATTTGGGCAAAATTTGGTTTTCATGTAGATTATGATGTTGCGAATTGATATTCATCGTTGGTTTGTTATGGTGGCCATTTTGAATCCAAAATGGCCACCAAAATACAAAAATCCTCCCGATTTGGGAGAAATTTGGTTTCCATGTAGATTATGATGTTGCGAATTGATATTCATCGTTGGTTTGTTATGGTGGCCATTTTGAATCCAAAATGGCCACCAAAATACAAAAATCCTCCGATTTGGGCGAAATTTGGTTTCCAAGTAGATTATGATGTTGCGAATTGATATCCATCGTTGGTTTGCTATGGCGGCCATTTTGAATGCAAAATGGCCACCAAAATACAAAAATCCCCCCGATTTGGGCGAAATTTGGTTTCCAAGTAGATTTTGATGTTGGGAATTGATATCCATGGTTTGGGAGTCATATTATGATCATATCTTGTGTATTGTTCGTTTGGGGGACATTTGTAACGCTCTGCGTTACAGTAACTAATATTTTGTTTTATATTGTTAACAGATGACTTTTGAAAATTGAATAAACAATATTACTAGTGTAATTTCACATTAAGAAATTTTGGATTTGCCAGTTTACCAGTTGCTTGCCACCTCTAAAAAATGTGAAGGTATGAGCTGCTGATTGTCGGATATTTTTTCAGTTATTAATCATCTTTAACAATTGTTTAAATCGATCGGTATTGTCAAATATTATTTTTAATACATCGCTAATATAAGTATATAAGTCTATCAGTATTTTCAGCACTTTGATATTTGTTAATTACAGTTATAAAACAGCATTGAAGAAGTATTTTAAACAGGATGGTAAAACAGTTGTTTTCTTTGAAAGAAATTTTAAAACTCAACACTTACAGATTCAGGTACTACAGCAATCAGACTGGGTTGCACAAAGCTTAATTAAATTTAAGTGTCAATTAAAACTTAATTGACACTTAAATTTACTTGAAATGTACACAAAATGAATTTACACTCAAGGTTTAAGTAAGACTTGAATTTAAATGAGGTTTGTGCAACCCAGACCAGATTATTACCGTAGACATCTGTCATCTATTGTAGAATGGGCAGCAGTGGTCTAGTAGTTAACAAGATCAGATTTGATTTTGATTTTTGGTGTTTAAATGCCACTTTCAACAATATTTCAGCTATATCATGGCGACCAGTTTTAGTGGTGGAGGAAGCCGGAGTACATGGAGAGAACCACAGACCATGGGCAAGCAACTGGTAAACTTTATCACTTGTGGCTGCGAGTCGAGTGCACCCTTTTTTGTAATTTACAAAGCCGGGCGCGAACCCACACCGTATTGGTGATAGGCATGTATGAGTTGTTAGATCCAACGACCTAACTCATTGAGCCCCTAACAAGATCAGCCATGTATAATAACATAAATCTTTTCGCACATAAAGTACAGAATTCTTGCACTTTTTTAAATATGAGGTGTGCTCAACTTGTACTCCATGAGATGAATTTTACCGAATACTTATGGTTCTTGTCTTTTCTGGGAACTGATGATTCCTCCACCACTAAGTCAGAGTACTACAATTAGTACAATATTTAGCGTTTATCAACAGAAGTAAAGAGTAACATTCAACTACAGACTAGGAACGTATCACACTAATTTTAGGGTAAGAGCTGTGCTCATTATTGAAAACTTTACTGCGACTAAGAAATAAAGAACATCAATAAAAGTGCTGTTCCTTTACATTAATTTGTGTTTTAAGTGTAAAATTTGATAGTCTTTCGTTTTCATTTACGTCCATGTCATTCTTACTAATGTAAAGAGCAAAGATTATAGTCATTTTTACCTCCAGTTGTTTGTAGGAGGGCTCATGTCTTATTTATATTATTTGTGTTTGTTTGTGTATAGTGGTGTCCAACACATATTGTGTTATTGATTTGTTATGTTTTACTTTGTCTTGTGTACCTTATGTTGCCAGTTTCTCTGGATTGTCCATTTTTGATTGCCACTTCGTTTATCTCTAACGTTTATTTGTTCTGTGTTGCAGGTAGTACCTATACCTATTGATTGTGTTCAAGAACTAAGAGATGCTTTCACTCAGTGTTCTGAAGAAGAAAATATAGAATTGAATGAAATACCAAAGCATTCTGATCTGAAACAGGTAAAACTTATAATAAAGAGAAGAAAAATCATAGACAAAGCAGAAATGTCTGTTGAAATTTCACCCCATTATTAATAAAAATAAATATTTAAAAGATTTGATGTATTTTAAAAATTTCTGTTTTAAAATTAGAGGCCATCATCCCAAAGTTTGGTATAGAATTTCCCTGTGATTACAAAGGAGAAAATTAGAATGTGAAAAGCTAACAATGGCTGTCACATGATGGCAGAATTTCATATGCTCCAGTGTTAGGGTTATGGTGTTTAATGCCACTATTGCCATTATTTCAGTTATATCATGGCGGTCAGTTTTATTGTTGGAGGAAACCGCAGTACCTGGAGAAAACCAACAACCTGCCACAAGTCACTGACAAACTTTATCACATAATGTTGTATCGAGTATTCCTCACCTGAGCAGGATTCAAACTCATGTTAGTGGTGATAGGAACTGATTGCATAGGTACAAATGTAGTTGTAAATCCATGACCACGATGGCCCCCTCTATTGAAACAAAGCTGTAAATTATATTTAAAATTTTATGTTATTTCTAGAAACTAATTTGCTTGTCCAAATGACTTTATAGCAAGTTTTTTTTATTCTTTCCATGAACTGATTTCAGATTGATTAGCCATTTTTTGTTCTTATTACTGGAACAGTTTATTTCACAGATTTCTTTTGCCAGTTTTAATTTCTTAAACAAATGTAAATTTGTATTTCAGATTGTTCCATCTGGCACTCCATACTTCTATGCTGAAATACCAACAGGAGAAAAACTGCTACACAGAATATCTAGGCAATTTCCCATTCAGTTTGGAAGGTAAATACACTACCAGTATATGTTGTATTAGTTTGATAAAAGTCTGTAATTTTTATAAACATTGGTTTAACCCCATTTATAAATAGCTAAGATCATGTTGAAGTTAACATGTTGTCCTATAGTGTGGTATGTAGAAATCATAGCTACTTGGCTTGTTTTAAAATGCTCCAAGCATGTGACTTGCTCTGAGGTGCTCCAAACATGTAAATTATTTGCCATCACTTATTAAAACTAGAAAAGAAGTATGCCCCCACACTTGATAATTATGGACAAAGTTGTTTTGTTTTGCATTAAAAATCCAATTACCTGTCATCAAATATTTGATGAAAATTAAAATCCTGTGGACATGCACACCTCCATTATGTGTATAAACATCATACAAAATATTAAAGCTGTAGCTGTAAAACTGTAGGATGAGATAGCCGGACAAACCCTGTATCTATATCCGAACGGATGGACAAGGGTAAATTAATATGCCCCCCCCCCCCCGACTCTTAGTCGCTGGGGCATAAAAAGTAAGATCTTGTGCAATGTATGTCAATAATCAAGAAATTAGACATACACAGGCTAGTTGGCTAAATTGCTCACATGAATTTCAAATTACACCAGGATTCAAAGTAATATCACCTGAATTGAGCTATAATGTGAGATCTATGCATACCGAATGCAACATTGGTCTAAAAAGCAATAAATTTTCAAACACACTTCATCCATGCACAGCTTTCATAACATTCTTCAAGTTTTAGTGTTTCTCAAATAACTTGCCATTCTCTTAGAATATATGTTATTTGCAAAGTCCAAAGAAATTTTGCAACTTTTCTGTAAAAGTTTTCTATAAGAAATGGGAGACTATCCAACATTACACATAGATACAAATTCAAGTAAAGGAACAGCACTTTTATTGCTGTTCTACATTTCAGTCACAGTAGGGTCTTCAACAATTAGGATAACTTGTACCATAAAATGAGTGTCAAACGACCCTAAGCCTGTATTGTACTATTTAAATGTAATCCCCAGTTTGCCTTCTTCTGACCATTGTTCTTGCTCGTTTTATATTTATAGAGATGTGCTTTCCAGTCCACAAGTACTGAACATGCCAGAGAGAGTAGACTGGAGAAACTGTAAATTATCTAAAGATAAGGAGACACAGCTGGCTAGACAGTTTAAAGAAGACTTTAAAAATTATGATTTTAATTTGGACTGATAGATAACACAATTGTTGTCAGAATTCATTACACATGCTTGTCATTCATACAATGTATAAACAAAAAATAGATGGGTTTTTGTTGTTGTTGTTGTTGTTGCTTTTTTTTATTAATACAGTGAAACCTGTCTAAACCTAACCCTGATTAAACTGGAATGCTGTATAAACTGAACATCTTTTCCAAACAAAAAAGTTGGTCCCAAGGAAGTTCAGTTTAGACTGATTTCACTGTAATAAAACTGGTGGTACTGGTGAAGATTCACCTGGCTCAAACTCACAGATCTGCTCAGCAGGTGGAGGATACCCTCTTGATGGGAGGTTGTCAGGTTATAATACAGAAGGCCTGTCCATAGACCATAATGGGTAACATGCTTTGAGAGGGCCATGTTCCCTGCCTGTTTAATACATCTATTGTAGATTTCCAAAAAGAATAGGCACATAGTAGCCAATACCAAAGACTAAATTTTTCATCCCTACCTCACTCTCCATATTTCCCCAGTGGTATTAAAATTTGTTGCCCTGGTCGGCCCATCCCTCCCTCGTTTCTATGTAGTTTTTATTTATTGTTGAACTTCCTCTCATCCTTAATATAGTGAATATATTGCTCACTGGACTTTAAGCAATAATCAGTCAATCACAGTTTTAACTTAATTTAGAATAAAAATAATGTAAAAAGATGGGGTTGAAATAGTTATCTACCATAGATGTTTTGGTTTCAGTTCAATAACTTGCCAGTAATTATGAAAAGAAAGTTAAAAAAGTGATGGTCAATAATCTCATCAATATCAACAAAACAAAAGAAAGTTTAAAGTGATGGTCAATAATCTCATCAATATCAACAAAACAAACAACCACCTCTCACCTCAAATCATTGAACACAAAAAAAAAAAAGATCTTCGACCCACAATACATATACATTTTTTTGTATAAACAAATGATAAAAAACCTGTACAGATCGCTTCCACTCAAAAACATCACATACTATCACAGAAATATGGACAGCACAATAGCAAATGAATGTTTGGAGTTAAGCTCTTATAAGCAAATCATTTGAAATTTATAAAACTGACAGCTATGATACAACTGAAATATTGCTGAAAATGGTGCTAAATGCAAATCCTCATCCTCCATCTAGGGACAGTTTCTTTCATGTTCAAACCGTTTGAATGGTGTAATGGTTAGCATGCTTGCTTCAAATGAGGTTGATTGTTGGTTCGAGCCCCGGTCAGGTCAAATGAGACTATGAAATAGATATCTGCTGTTTCTCTGAAGTGGAGCGATATGTCTACCTTCAGACTGTTTCAGTGAGCTAGCACTATAAAAATCCAACTAAGTGTGTGGTTTTGTACAAAATGGACGTCATCTCATCGAATACAGCTTGTTCTCGCCATGATATACATAGCTGAAAATTGCTCATTTGGGGTTAAACAACAATTACTCACTCTAACATTGTGAGTTATAATCCTTTTCAGGCAAGGTGTACTCGATACAACATTATGGTCGACTTCGATTTAATTAATTCGGGTTACTCGTTGATATGGTCGTGAAATGGTTTTGCGAAAATGTGCATGCGTACATAAAAGCCAAATCGAACGGAAACTCTCCAGTCGGGTTAACTCTCAAAATGGAGTACTTCATTCAAGAATTGATGAATGACAATGGCACTATATTCTATTTTATTAAAAGAAACGTAGATCTGTCAATTATTCTTCTTACCTGTATTAAAAAAAGACACGTGCCACTTGTTTCTAACTTTGCCGAGACAATTGTACCAGAGTTTTCATCCACAGACTTCCGCATGCACTTCAGGATTGACCGGGCAACATTTGAAATAATTCTGCAGACAATTGCACCACATTTAACCTCCAATAATGTTAGGGGTAAAGAACAAATCCCACCAGAAAGACAATTGTTATTGTTTATATGGTACATTTCAAACCAGAAGTCCATGTGAGAAGCAGCCAATTTAATTGGCATTTCGATATCGACTGTTCATGGGACAGTATTGAAAGTTTGCCATGTATTCAACCAGATATTTAAAAACGTAAATTAAACAAAACGTGTTTTAATCTTGACACAAAATTGGAAATAAGTTAATTCCTCCCAGACAGGATCGAATGGCTGTTTATATGTTGCTTTACATACACAGGCATATAAAAGACAATGGTCCTTTTATCTGTGTCGCAGACAGTTCAATAATAATCCACAATTTGTACACCAAGAATATACAATTAAACTTCGGGGCAGAAGTTGTACTTTGACTATACTATGCATATGCCGAGTGAACATGTTGCCAATTACAGATTAATTATTTTATCAGCCAACTATTACTCAAATTCCAACATAACGTCAACAAACCGACATACCAGTCGGAAACGACAGCTAATCCCCCTGCCCGTCCGAAAGCTTAGAGTACTTCAAGTCTGTCGTGTGGAAAAGTAGGTTGAAATTACTCAATTATCAGCTTAATTTGCATTACTCTCCGACGTATCTACTGCAAGAAGTCGAAATCTGGTAAAGATAATTTTCATTTTTTTCTTACCGCATTTTCTCCGCCATCTTTCCTTTTTACTCTACTCGACTAAACCTGCCCATGGTGTGGGTTGAACTCGGGTTGGGTCAAAATGAAGACGTTGCAGAGTAACTCGCACCGTTTGGTTGGAACTCTAGTAACTAGCGTAACCTGAGTTTATCAAATCGAAGTCGACCTATATGATAAAGTTTGTTAGTGACTTGCGACAGGTAGTTTTCTCTAGGTACTTTATTTTCCTTCACCAATAAAACTGACCAGAATGATATAACTGAAATATTGTTGAAAGTGGCTTTAAAACACCATAAACCCCCACCCCCTCACTCTTGTTAATTGTAAAGCCCATATCTTAACAAATGGGGAAACATTTGATGATGCCACATGACAACAGAAACAAGAGGCATCATCTAGTCAATCAGAAAGTTTGAAACTATCATGTGAAATGTGGGAATTTCCAGATTTTGAATAATATCGAAATGGGGAATATTTATATGATTAGAATCCATAGTTCCTTCATGTAATGACTATTAGTTCCCTTGGAGAAGACTGACTTCATACAGAAGGATGCCAAGTGATGGTCAATTGTCTTTTATTGGGTAAGCTAAATATTTTTCATATCTTCTTAACAAGAAATATAAGTTAAATAACATGGAAATCCAATTTTATTCCTAGGAAATATAATTATTACTAATACTAAAGTAAGAAACAAAACACTTTTATTGCTATTCTTCAGTTTGCAAGGACAGCAGTATTCAATGTTAAGAATAACCTAAAATCTGATAAAGAGAGTGAACTTCCTAGTACTATCCTCTAAATGAATGGTGTTTGTCATGCTATACAGGAGACACAGACCAAAGATCTAGAGGGGTCCAGGTATAAAATGAACAACAAACAACACCACACAGTTGTCATAGAAACAAATGCAAAATTGATATCACTAAAACACACATACATAGTATATACATGACCACTCGTTTTCCCCTGGTTTATACAGGCACTTCAATATATATATGATGTGAGAATAAACTAGTTTTATGGGTCCAAACCTAGTGCATCAAGGAATATTATTCAGTAGATAAAACTAAGATTTATCATGATAGGATTTATACTAGGGTAAGTCATTCAGTAACAAAACACTGTTCACGATCAGTTTCAATGTATATTTTTAATTCAATCTGAATAAAAAAAAAATGATGTTTTTTAAAGACTAATAAACTTTTGTTTTAATTGTCTTAGTTTATTTATGAAACTTGTATGGCATCACAGATTCTATGGTAACTTTACATTGTATCTCTCAACAGACAGGCAGTATTTTAGTACTTTGATTGTTGTGGTAATCTGAAGTTTGCCATGTCACGATCTATATCATAGAATGACATTTCATTGTACTGGTAATACTCTGGCACACAGTATTTTGTGTTGTCGAACACCTCGGGTGCTGCCGCAACTGAAATACAAAATGTATTCAATAAAATAAGACTGCTTGATGTACAGTTGAGGTTCAAACAAATTTATTATTCTAGGAAGAAGCATTTATACATTTTTCCACAGGGTCCTTTGTTAAACTATGTCCAATGACGTTGGCAACCTTTGATTCTCAATGGACACACAAAAATATGTATATGTTGTAGATGTTGGCTGTGATGGTACGGTAGTTGTATTTACAACTACCTCTGCAATCAGTGCCTATCACCACTAAAGTTGTGAGTTTGAATCTCTTTCATGGCGAGGTGTACTCGATACAACATTATGTGACAAAGTTTGTCAGTGACTTGCGAAAGGTTGGTGGTTTTCTCCGGTTTCCTCCACCAATAAAACTGACCGCCACGATATAACTGAAATATTGTTGAAAGTGGCATTAAACACCATAAACCAAAACCTGAATTCTCAATCAACATAACAAAGTGTAAATGTTGGCCATCTTTGATTCTCAATTTGCACAAAAAGTGTATATTTTGTAGAGGATGATACAAGGAGCATTTCTTTGAGTGTTTTCAGAAACAAAGAAAACAAGGGTAAATTAATATGCCCCCGACTCTTCGTCGCGGGGGCATAAAAATGTAAATACAATGTAGTAGTTAGTGAACAACAATGGCGGAAGTAAAATGATGATAACAGTTAACATGGTGCTTAGCCAATTAACTAAATATAGTCGAATAATAGACTGCTGTTTGATATTTTATTTCTAGTAAATTGACATACCTTTTTATCCATCAAATAGTACTGTGAATTTGTAGGATTTTGCTCTTTAGCCTTTCAGTTATAAAATGAAAACCAAAAAATATCACACACTCAGAACAGTTGAAAAATCCCACAGAAAATCGCAAAAACAGGCAAAATCAATTCCTCTAATACACATATACATTTGTACATAACTGCTCACAGGAACTTCAATAAAAATGGCAGGATCAAATTAATTTTATGGGCCCAAACCTCCACTTTTTGAATGCTAAAAGACCACTCTCAAAGATTGGGGAGAATCAAAGAGGGTTCAAATAAATTAAGCTGAAACATGTACGATTACCTGTCTTCGTTTCCTTTGCCTTTTTTGTCTTGGTTGTCTTTTCTGTCTTATCTGATTTAGCAGTGCTCTCTGTTTTAGATGAATCGCTTCCCTTTGAACCAGTACAGTACAATCTTGGTGAATATATCTGAATGAAAATAAAAAGTAGGATGCAATAAAGGGATATTGCTCTCCATTTTGTATGTTACCCACAGGAAAATAGCCTGTCTAATAATACTCAGGTTTAAGTTTATGGTTTATGGTGCTTAACGCCACTTTCAACAATACTTCAGTTATATCGTGGCGGTCAGTTTTATTGGTGGAGGAAATCAAAGTGCCCAGAAAAAACCACTGATCTGGCGTAAGTCACTGACAAACTTTATCACATAAAGTTGTATCGAGTACACCTTGCCTCAGCGGGATTCGAACTCACAACTTCAGTGATGATCATAGGCACTGATTGCAAAGGTAGTTGTAAATCCAACTACCTTACAACCACGATCATCACGGCCCCCAATAATTATTGAGGCCTACACACAGGAAATTATGTTAAAGTCCAAAGACAATTTTCTAAATTTTTAAAGGAATTTTTCTTCATAGAACACCTATAAATGTGTTTATAAATTATAATACCTCTTTTTGAAGCCTGAAAAGGATACATTACTATAGAATAAAGCATGATAACCTAGTATAACATGTAGGTAGTGAAAAAAAATTATTTTGGTCCAAAAATGTCATTTTTAAAAATGTTTTCCCAAAAACAGAAATCGTCCACTTTTTAGCTTTTAAAAGGTCATAACTTTTGAACAGCTCAACCGATTTTTATAATTTGTTGGCCAAAATTAACTATACATTGGATGACTTTTTAGCATTTTCATTTTTGGTTTGACCTCCCTATGTATGGCTGCATGTGTAAGACATAATTTTTTTCGGTTGAAATTTTATCTGGTGGAAAGAATTTAATATTAAATATTATGTTACAGTAAATATTTTTATTAAAATACTTTCTATTGCTATAAAAAAAAAAGCATCCTAGTGTACAATAAAGAGGTACATAATATTATTTCCGACGTTGATGATTAAATCATGAGACGCATCTGTAATATTATTTCTGATGATTAATGATAAATCACCTGAACCATCAAATGATATAATCCGGAAAATATTTTATTCTAAGGTATGTAATATGTCTGTTGCTGATTATTAAATCACGAGACGCATCAATAATATTATTTCCGATGCTCATTGATAAATCACCCAATCCATCAAATGAGCTAATCCGGATAATATTTTATACTAAGGTATGTAATATTATTTCCGACGCTGATTAATAAATCACCTGACCCAGC
>MJUT01024995.1:1602474-1623726 GCA_002080005.1 Gigantidas platifrons
TTTTTAACTCTAGGGCTTTCCATTAATTTTTTATGATTTAAAAAAAAATTGAAATAAAAAATTAAGCTTAAGCAAAAAAAGGGGGGGATTCACATGTTTTTGGTGTAAAATTAACTTCCAAGTTCATTTTAGAAGCATGTTTCAGTCTGGAAATGTCTTATTATATCATATATATGTTAAAAAACTGAGTTTTGGGTATTGTCAATAATTTATATCTCGTAAATATAAGTGGAACCATATTTTGAACAGAATTTTCTATAGAATTTTCAAGACCTCATTTTACGATTTTCAAAAAATCATAAAAAAAACAATGGGAAGTCCTAGAGTTAAAAACTAAACTGTTTTGAGCATCTTAGATATAGCACTTTACACTCATTTTCTTATAAGCATGATATTTCACAGATAAAATTGAGCAAAATCTTTTGAAAGATTTTTAATATGGTTTATCTTCCATTGGAAAAATATATATCAGGGGAACATTTCCCCAAATTTTCTGCAGCATCAAGTTAGAAATAATAATTTTTAGGTTCCAACCAAAACATGTTTGAAAATTCAAGTGTAATCTACGAGGCTAGGGTGGCCTGTATTTATGAAGTAAAACACCTTGTGTGGCGTCAGTAGACAATTTAATAAACAGAACAATCTCAAATACAACAACTAAAATTCATTCATTGAACAATTTTGGTTACAGAAACAAAATATAATAAACAATTGGAACGTGAAACAATTTTGCTAAAGTTTTCTTTGAGCAAATGTTTTCTTCCAAAATCATTTTAAAATTTAATTGTGATTATCTGTAAAATTCTTCACCATTATATACATGTACTATGGCTAATGATTTGATACTATGAAAGTTAATTTCATTGGGAATAAATGACACTTCTTGGCACATTTTAAAATCTATGTCTCGTAAATTACATATTTCTGACTTGTAAATTACTGAGCCGAAAAAAATACAGTAAATGCCTGATATAACTTTAAAATCTTTTTAAATTCATTAATTAAAAATTCTTTATCAATTTCACTGGTTAAAACAGACAAAGTATGAGTGGTGAGATGCAGGTTTTGAAAAAGAGTAATGTAATTTACCGGACGAACGTAATTTACGGGACAACAAACTGAATTGCCAGTCTTTGCTTATTGTTCATATTCATTGCACTATTTGCATCACTACTTAAACGTGTTCCGTGAAAATTTGATTTTTAAAATCATAATATGCAATATAACTGAACAGGAAATATATAACAAATATCTCAAACGGTAATACAAGAAACATGCCATTTTCGTCTTCTTCCACATGTGCACAAGTCTTTATTTGTAAATGATGATTTCAATTTGTTTCTGGACAATAAGTTACAATGTATATACATGTTCATTGTGCTCTGATGGAATCAATAGTGTAGTCTTTACTTACTTATATGTTGTTTGACGGCGACTTTCCAAAACAGAAATTGCGCCCATTGTGTAGTCTTTTTTATCTGTATAACATTTTATTCATTTAATTATATTTTGTAATATACGGGATAAAATGCGGTAATTTACGGGACATAACTTGTAGTTTCAATCACTTGTGATCGCAGCGTGACATCCCATTGTAAACATATTGAAGGGTAGTCCGAGATTCCTCTGCCATTCGACGACCATTTAGAACTTGCTGTTGTCGTTGAACGTCAGAGCGCTTGCCATAAACAAAACAGCGGATTTTCCTCTCCCACTCGAGAGAGGCACATTTCCACGTTTTGTGGCTATCAGATTTTATTTTCTATCCAAAACCCTAATATATATCGCTTCACCAATCATTTTTCTATTCATTCATAACCATCTTACCCTCAGAAATTGGTGTTACACTCCATTACAGCACAATTTCCCCCAGACCATATGATTTCGTCATTTTGAACACTGACATTTTGAAATATTTGTCACGTGACTTCGAGAGAACTACTATTACCGCAATGTATCATGGGAGATGATTTGCATATATGATCTGACCTTGTCCAAAATAGGGGGAAACGTAAGACATGCTCTTTCTGAAGCCCGCGGATAACACTGCCAAATGAATCTTTTCTATCCAACATATTTTGTATTATTTCCTTCTGCTCCGATTTGAGCATTAGATGGAACTGTTTGTCCTGCAGAATACGCTTTATATCGTCTTGTATGTTTGTTTACGTATGCAAATTTGGCGCACTGCATTTAGTATCTCCCATCATGCAATGCATTGCTGTCATCTTTCAGTTAGTATCGCGAGATCACGTTAAAAAAATGGCAGTGAAATGACCAAATCATCGGGTGTAAGGAAAAAACGTGCTGTAATCGAGTGTAACACCACTCTCTGAGGGTAAGATGGTTATGAATGAATAGAAAAATTATTGGTAAAGCGATATATATTAGGGTTTTGGAAAGAAAATAAAATCTGATAGCCACAAAACGTGGAAATGTGCTACAAATGAGATGCGGAAAAAAATCCGCTGTTTTGCTTATGGCAAGTGCTCTGACGTTCAACGACAACAGCAAGTTCTAAATGGTCGTCGAACGGCAGAGGAATCTCGGACTAATTGAAGGGAAACTTTAATATTGTTTTTTTTTTAAATGTGCATAAAAAAAATTTCAAATTGCTTTTGTTAACAAAACATAAGGAATTTAAATTATATGACTTTCCTGATAGCTGACTTCGATGTTTCAGTTTAGATTGTCATTTTTTTTAATTTCAAGCCATGCCGCCATGAAACTTATTGCACTAACGGGTGAATGAAAATGAATCGGCATGTCCTTTGCACTCCCTTTATCCAATATTCCCCTTTTACGCAATATGTCGACTCATAGATTACATCTCGTAAATTACATTGTCGCCTCTTTTTGACAATTTATCGGAAATTTTTGAGTTTTATAACTTTATGCTGACATTTCTCATGTTTTTAGTAGTCAATAGGAGTAATATCACACTGGAAATGTGTATAGAATTGATACATTTGTTTGCAACAGTGTCCCGTATGATTACATTCTTAACTTAACGCACTAAAAATATACTAATGCTTGTTATAATTTTTTTTTCACTTTGTTACGTGAGGTTAAGCTTCATTTCTTTGTTATATAGTTGTTTGATGATTCAATTAAAGAGAAAATAATATATATATGTTGTACCTGAATAAAATGGTAAGGTCCATCGGTCCTGGACTCGTAAATTACATGGGATGATGCGACAATTTTTAAAGGATCAATATTGTAAAACAAAATGTCACTTGAAAAAGAGAGATTGTTGTCTGAAAATGTTTGGTTCCATAGATGTTTGCCTGCTTTCAGCTTCTTTGTATCATCAGAATAACATTTGCTTTTATATATATAAAAACAATACCATTAAGTTGTGACATAGATTATTTTGTCTGTTCTGTGATATTTAGCACTCGTCAGTTGGAATTTTGAGACTAATACACTTTTAAGTCGGTTTTATTTTAAACGTTTGGTCTCAAAGAACCAATCAAACATAATTTTCAGGGAGATGAAACAAAATCTAGCATAACTGGGGCACTTAAAATACGATGACATTGAATTTCACGGTTATGTGAAAATGAGTGATAAGTGTATCCCCAAAGACAAAAGTTTAAAAAGGATACAACAAATTAAACGTCTAATTTTAATTAGATTATTTTATAGTCGACAATCTTCTTTTTAAGTACTGCTTGATAATATCACAGCTATTTATTTTCTAAATAGATCAAGCTGTTTTTGAGAGATAACCTGTCTTGAAAGACAACATTTTGTTGATAGAAGAGAGGATATCTCATAATGATTTTCACTGCTATTATATCTTATTTTATATTTTTACAATATTTCTTTCAATCAAATTAAATAATAAAGTTTTAATCATATTGGTGTGACACAGCTGCTTATTTATTTTTTCACCACTAAATACTTGTACAGTGGAACTTGTGCAATCCGACACCTGAGTTTTCTGACATCTGACAAATATTTATGGTCCCAAAGTATTTCTGTTAACTAAAATAAAACCTGAGTATTCCGACATCATGTACAATCCATACAATCGTAATTGTTTATATTTTTTGTCAATGTGAGGGTTGACATTTTCAACAATATTTCAGTTATATTGTGGCAGTAGTTTTCATGAATGGAGGAAACCGGAGAAAACCACTGACCTGTTGTAAGTCACTGACAAACTTTATCACATGATGTTGTATCGAGTACACCTCACCTAGGAAGGATTAGAACTCAAAATGCTAGTGGTGATAGGCACTGGTCATATGGGAGGTTTGAACATTATAGACAATGAGAATCCTTGCAAAGAGCTTGTTACGGTCCAAAATACACAGTTCATTAATTAGAAATACAACTTCAAACTACTTATGGTCTCTGTGGAGGACTATACAAGAATGGACCAAACGAGTAAAAGAGGAGGTTGATACCCTTTCAGAATGGGTTAAAGCTGTGAGGTCATTGATTCAAATTCAAACCAGCAAACTCAAAATATCAATGGGCATGAAAGCAACATCTGTATTCAAAGATACTGATGTCCACTATTCATGACAAATATGTTGTTGTTCCTGCAGATAAGGCCCCTAACAACATTGCACTTATCTTCAAAAAAACATTTCATTGATTCCTAAGAGATAGAAGTAGGCTTGGATAACTCACTAGGTAATCCTATAAATACAGCTACAAATGTACTACCCTATCAAAAAGGGAAATAATTGATATCCACAACGTTTTCTTTTGGGCTTTGGAAGATGAGGAGTATGATGTTTCCTTGCTATACTGGATACACAATTTACATAAGTGTCTATGCAAACAACATTATATCACAAGTACTGCCAAGTGTTCTACTAAGCCTCTTTCTAAACTTCTTTCACTTCTATTCTTGCAACTCTCAAAATGGTTCTGCTGAGATATCATGATGCCAGCTTTTCTGGAAGTGTCATTAATGAAATGTTGATTTAAAAAAAAACATAAAAATACTTGGCAGATTTTAAATTCTGGATCTCAGTATGTTTGTAACACATTAAAATATTGATTTCTCTACCTTATATATCGTATGTCCCAACTACAATCTAGACTAAAAGAATTGATTCAGCATTGTTCCTCAAAGAAGAATGCAGAACAAAGGTAGCACTATCTTATAATTGGTATCTCTTACCTTTTCACAGCAATATAACTCAGCAATTTTTAATATATTGTATAGGATAATGAAGAATTCATTACATCACAGGAAATAAAGTATATTATACAAACGTCTAATTACTGAAGCTCCATTTTTATGGAGCGGATGTGGTCGAGTGGTCTAGGGCGCTGGACTTAAGGCTAAGCGAAGGGTGCTGCAGTGTATCAATGGTGTGAGTTCAAATCCTGTCGAGGGAAGAACAAAAATTTGACAGCTCAAAAATCTAATTCTAACACTTTTGTTTAATTTTTAGACGTGTATATATATATATGTTGCCAGTTTCTCTGGATTGTCCATTTGGATTGCCCTTCCGTATTATGTAACGTTTATTGTCCTCGTCCTGTGTATCCTACGTTGCCAGTTTCTCTGGATTGTCCATTTTGATTGCCCTTCGGTTTTCTCTAACATTTATCTCTAATATAATTATCTTCTTCTTCTTCTTTATTTACGGAATAGCGCTCAACATATTGAGCATTATTTTCCGGCGCATGCCTACGCTTACAAATTTTTTAAAGTAAATATATACACAGAAATTTAACTCAAAGTTCCTATATTTTTCAATTTTTTGTGGGTTTTTGTGTGTGTGTGTGTGTATAAGATAAAAACAGAGCTTTAGATTAACAAAGCTGAGGATATGTCTTAAGAAGTACTTCGTGTGTTAGTTTCTCCTATACAAGATTTGACACTCACTATTTGCTATGGTTTCAGGGAGTTTATTCAGTCCTATCTGGTATTGTATTACAAAAGAAAGAATATTAAAAGCTGTCTTTTTTTGCAAGGAAGTTGTCTAAATGTTTTTGAAGTTCTGGTTTTTGATTGATCTGGTATAAGTATTTCTGTATAGGTATTTCTATTTTATTGTTTGAAATTTTGAAAATTTAGCTTCTATTGGTGATGTTCTGTCACAACTGAACAATTCTCTGTTCGGTGATTGTCTGCATCATATCTGTCAAATGAACTTGAAGTAAAGAATACTATTGACCCTTAAAAGTCTGCTTCTTACGTCCTTGACATTCACATTGAAATCGACAACAGAGAAATTCGACTCAAACTTACTCAAATAAAGCTAAGTTGCTCCTATGTCAATGTCAGCGCTTCAACACTTCTACGGGGGCCGCCGTGGTCATATGGTAGTTGGATTTACAGCTACCTGTGCGAATCAGTGTCTATCACCACTAAAGTTGTGAATTTGAATCCCGTTCATGGAGAGGTGTAGTCGATACAACATACATGTAATGTGATAAAAGTTTATCAGTGGTTTTCTCAGGGTAGTCCGGTTTCCTCCACCAATAAAACTGACAGCCACAATATGACTGAAATATTGTTGAAAGTTGCATTAAACACCATGTGACCATACCCGTTACATACACTAGTCCCTCAACACTTCTATAAATACAAATAATGATAAATATTTCACAGATTTAACATATAAATTTTCTTCAGTCTTTGTCAGCTCTTCTGAAGAGGTGTGCAAAAATATGGAATGAGGTATATTATGAGTGTATACGTATTGGCTATATGGGTTCCGGTCGTGGGGGAATTTCTCATAGTTATTGTTCTTCCTGTAGTGTGAAAGGTCACTAGTATGACTCAGAATTTAGAGTGATAGGACTGCTATGGCATAGAAGATTCTACTAAACAATCAACACAATGCATTTATCAATAGACGTGGATATAGAATTCCCAATACAATGGATAAAAGCACAAATTAAACCAATCACAGTTTAGAACATAATTCGACTCGCCGCAGTCCATGTTATTCCAGAAACGCATGGTGCGCACAAAAATTAGATATCTACGTTTTTAGAGTTTCTGTCACATTTTCATTTTGTTGTAGTTTGAAAACAATAATAGAATGACATAAATAATATTTGTATTTAAATATTTGAAAAATGTGTTACATTTTTACAAAACAACAAATATTTCAATTCTATGAATCTAATTAGGTTGTACATTCACAAAGCAATTCCGATGTTCTACAATAAGCGTCAATAGATTGTTCTGCTGTATCTGTTGTATTTACTCTCTGCAAGCCATTTTTCTCCAGTGTCATGCTTTAGTTTTTTTCTTTATGCACGTTCAATAGATGATCCAACTGATCTTCAATTTGTTGTCTGTACATTTGAGAGAATTTACGTGTTTCGTGTTCTCCAAGAATCTTGTCCCAATCCTGGGCAAAGTTTTTGGCAAATTTATACATCGCTATTGGGTTTCCCTCTGTTGTGAATTCCTTTATGTCATCCAGAGACTTATCCATGTTATCACGTATATATTTAAGCTTGTTTATCCGTTCCCGTTCGCTGGAAACGTACTGTAGGATATTCTTTTCCAATCCCTCTATACCCGCAACTCGTTTCACCTCTTTCGCAATTTTCTCAATATCCAGAGCAGCCAGTGTGCATTGAAACAAAACAAACATGAACATAATACTAACAGTAATTGTAATCCTCGCCATATCTAAGATATTCTTAAGAGTTAATCCACAGTTTACTGTATAGATGTACCTCTTCCTGGTACAAATAGTTAGTTTGGGTTTACATAAGTATATACTGACGATTTTTACATCTAGCCTTGGGTTGAATTATACTTATTACATATTTAAAGACATTCAGTTGTATGTTTCTTAATAACTATAATTTGAACTATATGTATTTACTAATTTAGTTTTTTTTTCTTTAGAAAATTTCTACGAGAAAATTTTGAAATTTAATTGTTTGTTTCCTCATGATGCCTTTTGAACCCGATTTCCCATCCGATAAACCTGGTTATTTATATTAATATTAATACATTGGGACATGGCTGCCAATACAGTACTAGTGTTAGTATGCAAGCTATATCTAAGAAAACACTGGACATTCTTTCATGAAAATTGATGGTGTCTTACAGCAAGAAAATAGGGTTATCGGTCTACCTAGAGCTAAAACTATAAAACTTTTCTGTAATATTAACTAAGTGGTTATTATATTGTATTTCACCATCAAGCAAGGTATGGGTGGTTTGATGTCTAGTGGCCATGGCTGCCTTATATTACTCACTAATTAATTAATTGTTGTTTAAATTTGATAAACATGATTATGCATGAAAAGTTTGGGATCAATGGTTGACCCACGAGAATCGGGCAAGGTAAACTGGCAGGTTCTAGTTTTTTTCATAAAACGCTGTTTTATTTAAATTCTGAGTGGCGCGATGGGGTCCAGGCTCTATTTAACAATGTTCTGTGATGACAGTCATCTTTGATGCCCGAATCACATAAAATGAAATCTTTGCAATGGACTTCTCAAATTGACAATCACAATTATGTACAGGCAGGGGTTCAATCGGTTATCTAGATGTGGAGATAAAATATCGGATTCATTTTCCCATATATTTTTGACTATGTCCAGCACTAACTACCATCCTCATCTTAGATTTCCATCAACACTAAAACATACATTTCGTAGAGGCATTTAAAAGGAAACATTCACCCAGTTTTGTATTCAACTGTTTCAGTGGTTTCAAACATGAAAATGTCTATATTTCATTTCCTCAAAGGGCCCACCAGTGTGAAGGCGACGTGCAATTCTAACCGACTATTCCCGCTACAATGCTAGACGGCATTTTTCTATCATGCAATTTGAAAAGGTGTGTTCTGACATCATCTTGAGTACTCTTCACATAAATAACATTCATATAGAAATGACATAATTTTATGATAATAAATAGTATTTCCGAATAAAGTGTACTTTTTACAACTGTATTGGGGGGGCTCAATGAGTTAGGTCGTTGGATCTAACAACTCATACAAGCCTATCACCAATATGGCGTAGGTTCGCGCCCGGCTGTGTAAATTACAAAAAAGGGTGCACTCGACTCGCAGCCGCATGTGATAAAGTTTACCAGTTGCTTGCCCATGGTCGGTGGTTCTCTCCGGCTTCCTCCACCACTAAAAGTGGTCGCCATGATATAGCTGAAATATTGTTGAAAGTGGCGTTAAACACCAAAAATCAATCAATCAATCATACAACTGTATGAAGATGTGTCTTTATAGAGGTCCGCGTTCTTTCATTACTTTTTACATAATATCTTGTCTACGGATGCAGACATAAGAGGGACAAAGGATTAAACGACCTGGTCCCTTTTCCATGAAACACCGCCACGATATAACTGAAATATTGTTGAAGGTGGCGTTAAACACCATAAACCAGAAAACTTTATTTATATAGGTATGTACCGCTGGAATGGGTCGAATTTGTTTTATAGGTTCTAAATATATGATTGAGTCTTAAAATTTACTCTTCAGTATATATAATTGGGTGGGAATTTTAAAGCTATATCATTAAGAAATATTTCTACAAGCCCATGCAGCTTTTTTTTATGACCAAGACAAATTCTCTTAATATATATCCTAATTTAACATGATAGGCGAAAAATGTATCTGTGTTTTATTTCCAACATCACAGTATAGGAACCTGTACGCCTGAAATCTCTTATTCCGCGTGCTCTTCTGTAAACTGAATTACGGTTTCGGTGGAAATCGACTGCCCACGCTTTCAAGGCAGGCAAGTTTTTCGGAATTTATTATCGACAGATACAATGTATCTGTGTAAAAATGTTACAGAATGTACATGATTCATTACTCTAACGGACGCTAAAGTTTCTTTGGATAAAATAACGCAACAAATTCAGAATGGAGTATCAAACGTTTGTTTTTAGGCCGTGGCTATTTGTCCGGACCCGGACAAATAGCTTGTGGGCTATTCGTCCGGACCCGGACAAATAGCTTGCATGCTATTTGTCCGGACCCGGACGAATAGCTTATACCTCTTGCATTGGCTATTTGTACGGACTTTAAAAGTGAATTTGTTATGTTCCTAGCTATGAAATGTTATGATTTATGTGTGAAAAAGTGGAATTACTGACGATGAGATTGAGGACGAATCATGTACAACAGAACGTAGAAACAACCATACAAAGGAGGAAGAAATTGCATTAACATCTATTGTCTTGCTTCCAGTTATGAAAAACCGTGGTCGTCCGAAAGGTTCAAAACAAACTATTGTTGGGTTACCGAAGAAGCGCAAACGCAATGAAAACAGAAATGTTACAGCTTTTTCACTTAAACCTGCAAAGGAAGTTTAGGAAATTATCTTCAAATGGTTCATTCCAAATGACATTGCCGGTAAACACACCGGATATCCCGATCCGAGATCCGCGGAGGGATCCGAATCCCGAGGAGCAATTACACGAGACCACAAAAGATGGTAGGCATTTAAAATCTAATTTTATTCATATTTTGAGGGTCAATTTTTCCAAACGGATATTACTCCACAACTGTTCGATAAAACACCTACTTAAGAGTGAAATCCGCGTTTGAATTCACAAAGAATTAATGCAAATAGCCTTTACTGAACTCAAAGGTTTGTATTGAAAAATACGAATTTCACATTTCTAGAGGCGATTGTACTTATATGGCTGTCAGTTTTCGTACTTTGTTTAGTGCAATTCGTAGTCTAAGATACCTTCCGTCGATGATATAAAGGACAATACAGAACTCTTTATCATTTGTACACACAATGAAAAATACAAACGGTGGGTAAGTAAAATCTGGATCCGATTCCCACGGAGCATAATCCGGTATGCCACGGAGTGATCCGAATACCGCGGAGTTATGCAAAGACATATTTGTACAAAATTGATTGAATATGTCGACTTGAGTATTCCAAGGACGTATATATCTTGTATACGTCCTTGAATATTCTGAGTGAAGATACAACGGACAGGGGAATGGTTACTCTTTCAAATCTGACTCTTACAAAATTATGTAAACGCTAAGGCCACCCTAAGACCAATAAATGTAAATTTAAATTCGTGTATTGGTCACAGAGCGACCTGGCCATTTCTTCTCTCGGTTAACGGAAAGAAAGTCACAGGATAAAAAGTCACAAATTTGATAGGAAAATAAGTCACAAGACAAAAAGTCACAGGAAAAAAAGTCATAATTATAATTTGTGAAAAAGTCACAGTTTAATTATATAATGTGTGTCACATTTTTAAGTAAAAAAGTAATAATTTATATTTAACATTTAAATGTGATGGTGAAGAAAATTTAAAATATATGTTTTTGTAATAATTCTATACAATTTTCTAATATGATTTTATTCAAATTGAACTTAATGGAATAACAAATTAGTTGAAAGTTGACTGACAAAGCCATTCAAAACCCTAATTAATCCCAATATTTCCATTTCATTAACAGTTGTAAAAACTAATTACTGCTGATAGATCTTATTTATTTCTTTAGCAGTTAATAAATTGTATGTCCACTATAGAGATTTTACTTCAATTTCCAAGGCTCAAGAACATATAACTTGTAGTAAGCTCAACTAAAAATGTATGTATAAAAAAGGTCACAGGATAAAAAGCCATTTACCAGTTTAAAACACAATTTTACCGAATTCCAGCTTGTGCAAGTTTCTTGTGCTTTAAGATTTTACTTCAAATTCCAAGGCTCAAGAACATATAACTTGTAGCAAGCTCAACTATGTATAAAAAAAAGTATGGTCCGCAAATATAAGAAAACTGACCAAGGACCATAAGGGCTACGGTTCCGCAGCTATTGGTTGGTGTGCACTGCTCGAGCAAATATGTTACTTATGACGGTATCTGATAGACTCTGATCATGGCCGTGCAGTCACTGAACATAAATATGTTTTTTTTTTACATGTAATGTATGTTTGTATGCCTCAAGTCATTTCAATCATTGTATTAAATTGTTTGCCCCTTATGGGACCTTAATTGGCAATAAAAATTCTTAATTCTTATTCTTAATAACTGGTCCCACTCAATTTACTCGTCTCTTTCCTTGCAGCACTGAGATCAATGACCGTTTTACCCCTAACGATAGCTTAGATTAGTTCAAAGTATGAAGTGTTGCAGAGATAGGAACCAGCGGCTGCAATATTGATTGCACAGCAACAAGACAAACAATCACAGGGGCGTAGCTAGCTAAGGAACGATATGGAAGCAGAAAAGTACGGCGAGGGGTCTGGGGGCCGCTCAAGGCCCCCAGTGGGTCCAGGACAAAGCCCTGGTGGGGGGCTCAGGGGGCGAAGCCCCCCGAAAGCTCCGCGCATATAGCACATTGAAACAGGCAGGAACGTATTAAATGTTGTACTTTTATTTCTTTATTTTTATAAACTACTTCAAGTACAACCTGACATAAACTGTCATGGCATGTGTAGACAAAAGACAAAGGTATTGAACAGTTTTGGGGATGTTTGCCTGCTTTGACGTGGAATAAGGGGTTGTAGGTAAACAAGCATTAATGTCTCAGGCTGCGATTTTGTCAATTATTTGTTTGAATTTGAGACCTATGATGAAGACTGAACATATGTCGATTGTGTTCTTGAGTGTTTATAAAATGAAATCGAGGAGGTTCATGGTTAGAACGGTGAACAGTAAAACGGCAATCATAAGATCAAGACCAGACAACACAAAGACATCCTCCAATGTCAATGGAATTTGTTACGGTTTAATCATGGAGATTTGTATATTAATTCCCGACTTTCGGTTAACGTGAGTTGTCTCTCATCTACATGAGTTGTCGATCATAACAGCAGGTGTCTTACTCAAAACATCCCAATTCATCTTACGTTCTGAATTCAAAATATAGATGAGGTCCGACTAAAATAAGATTTCCCTGCAGAAAATATTAATTGCTGAACAGAAAACTTAGGGATTTTCCAATTTTACCAGAGGTCAAACATAGAAAATTTACATACGCATCCTCATCACAGTAAATCGAGATGCCCCTTTAACTATCGTGATCAGGGCTTATAAAGTTACGTACTGTTTCCGAACGTTCAACAAGAAAACGTTGTAATTATGCTGTCGAAACGACAACTGGGAACTGTTGACACTCAGGATCATCTTCAATTAATAACACCCCCTGTCTCTCTCTCTTTCTCTGCCCCCCCCCTCTCTCTCTCTCGTTTTTTTTTTTGCGAAAACGACGTGGATGCACATGCTGCCGTGCCTCCGGGTAGCTACGCGCCTGAATGAATTCAAATTTTGTAATCGGGCACAAGTAATTACTCATAGAGTCTTTGTCATGATCACCTCCATATTATATAGTTCTTGGAAAGAACCACAAATAACTGAAAATGCTGACAGAAATGTGAGTGAATAAGGAGTATGACTGACTTATCCATCTAGTTTCACACGACGTTTGCAGCTGTTGCATTCTACCCATGCACTTTGTCACTATGATGAACCTCAATCCCAACAGGAGACATTTTGTTTTTAACTATATTTATACAATTGGGGGCAACAGTACGAAATCATTGCCTCGTATTGTTTGTGTTTAAAATTTGTGTCAAAAGTTTTAGGATTCGAAAATAAAAATTAATGAAAACAAAATCGCTCTGGGGAGGGGATGGGGTCTCCCACCTTGCTCCTTGGTGTTAATCAGGAAAAAGACGTGTACTGTGTTGTCATAGGAAGAGTTAATCAACAAACATCCTGAGGAGAGATGCTTCTTTTCACCTTGAGCAGTCTTTCTGACTTGTAGTCTTCTCTATCAACACTCTTTGAATTCATTTTTGTCGCTACTTTGGTACTGGTATTCATATATGAACTTATGAAAAAGTTTCCTTTCATGTCTTTCCTTTCTTTGAAAAAAATGGATAGATGAATTAAGCTTGTTGGAAAGGGAAAGTTGTGAGCATCTTTCCAAGTGCCGGTCAATATTTTCATCTTGACATTTGTGTATTAGATAAGAGAATCACCCGGAGAGTATATTTATACTGGCCGTTGTAGCTTTAGACAAACTGGAACTTGCGGTTATTTTGTTTCACTTTCATGCTCGGATGTAAAAGGGTCTTGTGGAATGGTTACATCAGTTGAGCAGGATGGACTATCAGTTGTAATGTCACCTTGTACCTTTTTCGATGAAGAAGGGTATTGTTTACTGAAGAATGTGTTTATAGATTGATAGCCGTTTTACATTCTGAGGCGGTCTCAGATTATGTGCGTTTCAAATATCCGAATTCACAAAGGAATACTACCTCGTTTTCTCGTGGATGTTGCTCGATCATTTGTTTTTTGTGTAATGCAATTGTTATCCCTTTGTGTCTTTTCTTTAGTAATTGACTACCACCAACGTGAAGAACAGTTTGCCTGATCATCTTCTGATGTTCGCCAGTTTGACTTAAATTCCCCTTTGGCATTACTGCAACCACAGATGGATCATGTGGAACAACTAATTTGGAAATGCAACCTGTTGTGCCAGAAATTCCAAATGATAAGGAAGGACTGGAAGCCTATTTGAGATTGGCCGGGTTTGGGTGTCAGAGTGAGCAAGCCTTTATTTTGTTTTTGCTTTGTTTTGTTTTATGTTTTTGTTTTTTTTTTCTTGTCAGTTTTGAAGGCTTGCCCTTTTCCTGTCCACTCCCATAATTTACCCCCGCTCCCACTTTCCTGTCCACTTCTAAAAGTTGACTCTCTCCCCGTGACCGTTGCCTCGCCAGAATATATGTACAGCAAATATCGGATTGAACGAAAGGCAGTCGAACTTTAGAGATTTAAAAAGTCGAGATTGAAAAAATAGACAAATTACAAGTGATTGTTCGAGATATTTATTAAAATTTTAAGCTTACTGAAAATAAAACTGACCGCCATGATGAAAATGGTGTTATTTAAGTATGGCTCCACCTAAAAGAACTTGGCCATTCATTTTTATACGTGAAATGTCCGAGATACGGCTATTTTTGACTGGAGTATTTAAAGTAATTCTGCAATAGTTCAAATTTGAAGTGTATTGTCCAAAAGTAAACAAGGACCCATGATTATACGACAAATTTAGCTTTTTTACATTTTATCATTATCAATTAGATAAATACTCTCGCTTCAATAGTAAGTAAGTAATGACTTTACTTCAAGAGGGTAACACAGTTAGCAACAATAATTTTCCCTGTGGCCCTCAAAACAACAGCAAATACAATTTCAAACAATTTACATGTACATATATTCACAACAAAATATCACAATCTGTATAATCAAGGATAAATCCTCGGTATAATGAATATAATTGTCATATCATGGATAATCTATTTAGAATAATAATTAATTATCTGCAATCTCATAAATAGTTTGTATAACTGTCTAACTTTGATATGATAAACAGATGTTGGTTTTCCCACAGTAACTGTAACACNATAGATCTATATCTTGAATTAATTTTAAATTAGGAGGTAAAGAATTCCATAAAATAGTTGCGGAGTAGTGAAAAGTTCGTTTCATAGAATTAGAATTTGGTCTTGGAACGAACAAATTTCCCTTTTCAGATGATCTTAGTTAATGAATAAACATTAGAATTTGTATTCATGTCAAATAAATTACACAAATAATCAGGAGCAGAATTATTTATACATCAAAACACTTTTATGATATTCTAATAAATAGACAGCCAAGTTTTTTTTTAAATAATTGACGAGATGGTACGATATATCATATTTTGCATTAAGATTAAGAATAATTCTTGCTGCACGCTTTTGTAGCAATAATCAGTTTCAATATTTAGATAGCTTAATTCAGCTGTTCTCGAGTTATGTATTGTTTCAGTTTATGCCATAACCATTTATTGTAAATGTGTTCGTGCAAATAAAATATTGTCTATTTAAAACATATGTTTCACCCCTTCCCAATATTCAAATAAAAATACACAACAACAGATCATGGATTCCAAAGGATTCCTTCTATTTTTAGCAAATATCACGTGGGATGCTACTGTTGCTAACGATGACATCTTGAAAACATCCGCGATTTGGAATACAAAATGTAGTTCCTAAATTAGACTCTGTGTTTTTATGTTATCTTTATAATTATCATAGTCAACAGGATTGATTTAAATTTACATTCTTCAATGTATTCTCTCATTTTCATCTCACTCCGTAAAACAATGTTTTTTTTTAAATTTGTGACTAAAACGGAAGTACTGCGTAGGTATATGTTATTGTCAAAAGACAATTCTGACTGGAGTACACGAATAAATTACGGAGCCATATTATTTACAATAGCGGCTACATATGTAATTTCTGTGAAGCGTCAGTAAGAAAAAAGTTATCAAAATGCCGGAAACTAAGGTTAATCTTTCTCAAATGGTTGATCTAGCTGTAGGAACGTCAGAAGTAGGTGCAGTAAATTGCAATGTTTTACACACCTTGTTGCATGCCATGCTGAGTCGAGTGCAAACAAATGAAAAGGGAATTGCTAAGGTATGGGTAATCATTGAATCATTCCCACACATTTACATGTTATAGATTGATTGGGTTGAGTTTTATCTGTCGTAATTTGTGTAATTGAATACATTGCATGTCAATTTTCATGATTAAATTACTAATTCGATTTAAAATGCCTTAAAGTTTTCTGTTCTTTCTCTTTATGATCATGTTTCAATTTTTTAAGTTGATATGTACAATAATGTATCTTTGATATCATTTTATCACAGGGCCTTCACTATCCATGTAATATACATTTTTGTACTATCAATGAATAAAATCAAACGCATTGATAGTATATTTACGTGGATAGTGACAAGGTCCTGTTTTTTTCATATGTTTATTTATTAAAGACCCTTTTAGCTTGTATTGTCGTGACATCTGCTCGGTCATGCAATAAAGTCGGTCACTTGTTTTGATTTACCATTCTCGCGCAGCACGAGGCCAATGACGTCATTCTGTATATTTATAACGTATATAAGACGCCGAAGCAGGTTTTTAAAACTTGAAGACTATAAAATGCGATCAAAACAGGTAAGATTGAATTGACCAGATTTCATACAAGTAAAAAAACTCCTTTTGACTAATGTCCTTTTTACCTGGTCATTCTGCCTGTGAAATATATTTTAAGCGATGGTATTCCCCGAACATTTTTAACTTTCCGGTTTGTTGACATAATCATCATCACAGTTCATGACCGTTTCTGGAATGTAGGCCAAGCAAATTGTATTTTAAAATACGACTAAAATTACACTTCCCATAAAAAATTTTCCTTAGGTGTACTCAATACAACATTATGTGATAAAGTTTGTCAGTGATTTGTGACAGGTCAGTGGTTTTCTCAGAGTACTCCAGTTTTCTCCACCAATAAAACTGACCGATATATTGCTGAAACACCATAAACCATCTTTCTTAGCAACCTAGTTTCATTTCCATACTGGCATAGCACAACAAAACATTTTTTTTTTAAATAAAATTATTCTATAAAATATCCCTGGTACTGATTTATAAGCAGTTTTTTATACGCCCGTCTTTAGACGGGACGTATTATGGTATACCAATGTCCGAGTCTCCGTCTGTCTGTCCGTCCGTTTCACATGTCACGCTCTAACAATTAAGAACCCCTTGGCCAATTCACTTCAAATTTCACACAGTTATTGGAATTGATAGTCTTATGGTCTGTATACTTTATGGTGAAATTTCAATTGTTCGTTCCAGAATTATGGGACTTTATTCATCAAATTGTAGGCGATTTTTCGTATGCCACACTGTAAATTGAGAACACCTTGGTCAATTCACTTCAAACTTCGCATAGTTATTGGAATTGATATTCTTATGGTCTGTATACTTTTTGGTAAAATTTCAATATTTCATTCCATAGTTATGGGACTTTATTCATCAAATTGTGGGCGATTTTTCGTATGTCGCGCTGTAAATTGAGAACCCCTTGGTCAATTCACTTCAAACTTCACATAGTTATTGGAATTTTTTTGTTGTTGTAATTTGTTTATTTTTAAAGAAAAGCAGAGGCAGATACAAATACAGAAATACACATATGATATGCATATACAATTTTTCCTAAACAAAAGACATTTAATTTATAAGACCAACATTTTGTAACACTACACTCAAACACCAAGGAGATTTTCAAATGGCAACCACTTTTTACATATATATTCTTTTTGTGTAGAGGATAAGAAATTGATGGTTGTCTTTTCTATTTTAATACAATATTTCAGGTATTTTATACTACCATTTATACTGGGTTTATCACCCAAACATCTACATTTATATAAATAATACTTTAAAATCAAAATGACTTGGTTAATAGTGTTATCTGGATCTAAATGGTTTGTTATACCCAAAATAATATTAGGTGCATTTATGTACTGCATGTTCAAACCACAACTTTCTAGAATATTTACTAATGAAAACCAAAATTTGTTTGTGTAAGTGCATTCCCAAAATAGATGCAATAAACTCTCTTTAGTTATTGGAATTGATAGTCTTATGGTCTGTATATTTTTTGGTGAAATTTCAATTTTTCATTCCAGAGTTATGGGACTTTATTCATCAAATTGTAGGCGATTTTTCGTATGTCGCGCTGTAAATTGAGAACCCCTTGGCCAATTCACTTCAAACTTCGCATATATAGTTATTGGAATTGATAGTCTTATGGTCTGTATACTTTTTGGTGAAATTTCAATTGTTCGTTCCAGAGTTATGGGACTTTATTCATGAAATTGTAGGCGATTTTTCGTATGCCGCGCTGTAAATTGAGAACACCTTGGTCAATTCAATTCAAACTTCGCATAGTTATTGGAATTGATAGTCGTATGGTCTGTATACTTTTTGGTGAAATTTCGATTTTTCATTCCAGAGTTATGGGAAAGAAAGTCTTTACAAATATTGTATGAATGTTGACGACGGGCGTATCATGCGCTCTTGGCGCAGCTGTTTATTATGCTATGATGTGTTTGTATGTTTATATTGAATTTTTATCTAATATATGAATATATATATACAGCAGTAGTTGATGCTTAGAAAAAAGATATTTTTTGGTTTGTTTTTACATGGATGCCAGTCTAAATGGTCAATTCCGCAACTAGATACGATAACGTAACCATCATTCCGCTTGTGCTCCATTTAGGGTTACGAATCGGTCCCATTCAACGTATGGGAGCAGTGCCCGGAGTGATTCACACCGGGCGGTTTTTTGTCCTAATTACGTTGTAAGTGGTAGGAAAAATTAACAGGATTGAAAGATAAATATATTTAAGTAAACCTTGAGGTGTTAAATAAACGCTGCATCAATCCATGGTAGACTTATATCCATCTGAAAATTTGAATGCATGAAATGTTCTTTCTGTCCGACATTTTGTTTACAAGTTGCTATTTCACGTGCACTTGCCTCGTTTTGGAGATATCTTTATTTGGATCGATTCGTAGTAAAACTCATAGTAAACGTTTTCCATATTTGGCATTGAGATCCATATATGCATAGGCTCCCTCCATCACGAGAGTCTACGTAAGGTGTTATGACGGACAAGTAACAATTTTCAAATACGAAACCAGTCTTGAAGATAGAAACAGGTATTGTAACACTTATTTCATATCACCATTACTTAGAAATTGTTGGAAATAATAAGTTATGACCAGATATGCAAAAAGAAAGTTGAAATATTCCCCCAACCAAATTTTTAATTTGCTCCCATACGTTGAATGAGATCGATTCATAACCCTAAATGGAGCACAAGCGGAATGAGGGTTATGTTATCGTATCTATTCCGCAACATACCAAAAATGTTGGATCAAAACTTTACAGGAACGAAAATTGAGTTTTCATTTTCAGTTATAAACAGGATTTGAAACACTTTACAAAATGGTAAATTAAAACCTTTAGAATAATGTCGCAAACCATCGATATTTTCTAATTGGGTTCAACATGTCAGAAATTTTCTCCCAAACGTAACTCTAAATTATGAATGAATGTCTAACTGCACATATAGTTATACTGAAATACCCATTTAATACTTTAAGCAACTTAATTAACATGATGGAATTTTTTATTGTACAATAAAAGTACAAGAATAGTGTTGAAATGTGCAATTAGTACAGTGTGTTACAGTAAGGACAGTATGTTGAGGAAATGACATTAATGTTTTACGGTAATGACAAAATGGAGTAAAATGATGCTAGTCAATGCAAAAAGCTAGCATAATCAATTTAATGTACTACAAGACAGATTAATACATGTCTTAATTTGTGCATTTCGTAATGAGGCCATCGTTACGGTAACGACAAATGTCATTACCGCAACAAAAATATATGATAATGACTCGTTCCGGTAATGACATTTTGTTGATTTTTGATGATATAATGGGGGTTCACAAGTGTAAAAGGCGCCAATCTTCGGTTGTTGTTGTCCATAAGGTTAAAATCGTTGCATATGTGTTATTTTTGTAAAAATTCTAATAAAATATAAAGTTGTTTTACTGCATACGGTAATGACTTACAATTAACATACACCCACAAATTGTCGAGTCAGAGATAAAATTAAAGAAAAGCTACCAAATATTCATGGTTACATCCGCCATCATGGATATCAAAAAAGCGTCTGCTAAACTGTCACGTGGTCTATCTTTCTGTTATTATCTCCCATCAAACATTAGCGCAAAATTCAAATGCCATTGCAGGAATGACTGCGTTTTTAAGGACGCCATTATTTTAGGCAATGATGGCATGCTCAAAAACAAAAGCACTCATGAATAAGCACATATTGAAGCATTAATATGTAAACCATCTAATATATTAAAAATTATGGTTTTTCAATACCATCTAATTTATCTGAACATCAGTCAAATAAGCCGAAAAGACCACTGGGACACGTTGCGGAAATGACATTTTGAACATTAACCTTCGAAAAAAAATTACATACTATGAAAATTAAATGAAAGCAAATTGTCTATCAAATTTGCAATCTCTTTTTCTCTTACATTTAAAAACAAAAAATGCAAAATATTTCTGTTATTTTGTTTTAAACACACTGGATGCTAAATATGCTTGAAGTCAAATATTCACCCACCTATGTTTTATATATTAACAGAACTATCAAATAAAGCTGTAAATATTATCAAAAGAGTCATTTTTAAAGAAATATATATGACTATATAAATAAACTTTAAATAAACATCAACAGATCTAACATTTATTTTTTGTCTGTATATACAAGTGTTACCTGAGGGCAAGTGTGGACACAGAAATGTGCTGTCCAAAAGGCAAGTGTGGATGTCAATATTTCATATTATTTAACTTAAAAAAAAAAAA
>MJUT01024995.1:1650754-1662430 GCA_002080005.1 Gigantidas platifrons
GTACAAAACACTACACAGAAAACTATAGATTGGATTGAGCAACACGAACCCCATAAAAAATATGGATGAATTTGGGTGTTATGGATGGATAAGTAGTTCCTGCTCTGCTAATGGCACCCGTCATGAGTGTTTGTTATTAATGCCAAATAATTATTCAGCTATATCATGGTGATAAGATGTCCGCTTTAGACTAGGCCAACATGCTTAGTTGGATCTTGATAGTGCCAGTTCACTGAAACAACAGTCATCGAGTAGACGTGTCGCTTCACTTGGACTCGTATGCCTGATTCTGAGAAAACCAGTCTTTTGCTCTTACTCCGGATCATTGCATGCTTAACGAAAAAGCGGCAAATACCAATTTTTTAGTCTTTGGTTTGACCCGACAGGGGCTTGATTCCACAAACTACTGCACTCGAGGTGAACATGCTAGCTGATGCGGTTGATATATGATATGGCAGCAAGTCAAAAACTCTTGTATCTCAAAAACAACAAGCAAAGCATCAAAGGCACAGTCAAACAATTGTTTGGTGGTTTCTGAGAGAAATGGTGAAATATGAAACATCTGATGAACGCAAATGATTACAACAGTCTAATTTGAATGTGTGACTTATTTGATATTGAAGAATACAATAAAGAAAAAAATACATGCAACTAGTTAAGCACCGCCACTTATTTTTGCCCGATTCAAAACCACGACCTTGATTTCCAACTCCATATGTTGTCTTTTGTTAACTGTTCAATTGTTTGAGGTGGTTGTTCGTTTTGTTGATATTGGTGGAATTGTTGACCATCTTTGTTTAAATTTCTTTTTGTAAGAAGAGTTTGAAGATACCAAAGAGATCATAATCCGTAAATCCAAAAACAGTAAACACAATTTTTGCCCGATTCAAAACCATGACCTTGATTTCCAACTCCATATGTTGTCTTTTGTTAACTGTTTAATTGTTTGAGGTGGTTGTTCGTTTTGTTGATATTGGTGGAATTGTTGACCATCTTTGTTTAAATTTCTTTTTGTAAGAAGAGTTTGAAGATACCAAAGAGGTGATCATAATCCGTAAATCCAAGAACAGTAAACACAAATGGTCAAAAGAAAAAAAGGGATGAATTTGAATTTTGGTGTTTAACGCCACTTTCAGCAATATTTCAGCTATATCATAGCGACCAGTTTTAGTGGTGGGGGAAGTCGGAGAGAACCACCGACCCTGGGCAAGCAACTGGTAAACTTTATTACTTGCGGCTGCGAGTAGAGTGCACCCTTTTTGTAATTTACAAAGCCGGGCGCGAACCCAAACCATATTGGTGATAGGCTTGTATGAGTTGTTAGATCCAACGACCTAACTCATTGAGCCACCCGCCCCCTCCAAAGGACAAATAACGATCTACAAAACATTACACAAAAAACAAACACATTGAGCAACACGAACCCCACTAAAAACTGGGGGTGAATTCAGGTGATCCTTCTCTCTTTAATAAAGCCGTCGATAATTCATGAATAATGAAAAGACAGGGAAGTGCCCATATCCATGGTAATTGTAAAAGACAAGACATTGGGAACATATGATTCTGAATGAAAAAACAACTTTAATTAAACATATTTCTCAAATAATGTGTCTATCACGTATTCAAAGTTTGTCTGCTTTCCAAAGAGGACGTTTAACAATGTTATTCCTTGTAAACCGTAGAAGACGTTATAAGTAAGAATTACTAGTGTCTTATTAATTTCCCATGTTTATTTACAAATAAGAAAAGTTTGAAGATAACACATGGGTAATCATCAGCCTTAAATGGAAGAAGGGCAGACGACAGTCACCCACTCAAATCTCTAAAGATAACACATGGGTAATCAGCAGCCTTAAATGGAAGAACACACAACAGTCACCCACTCAAATCTCTAAGTCATGATTAATAGAGAAAAAGCCCTTCTAGAACCACATTAAACAAAATTAATCAGATGTTTTAGTTTTAATGACATAAAACCTATCTAGTTATAGTCAAGAAAAGTTTGAAGATACGTAAGGAGTAATCAGAAGCCGTAAATCGAGGAAGGACAGACAATACAATGGCCAAGAGAAAAAGAACTAAAGGACAAACAATGATCTGCAAAACATTACACAGAAGACTAGAAATGAACCGGCATGAACTTCTCTAAAACAGGGTGTTAATTCATGTTCGCAAGTAGTGGTTATGTTCCGAAAGAATTGGTTTTAGTGTAGAGGTTGATTGGTTTTGTTTGGTTTATGGTGTTTAGCTCCACGGTCAACAATATTTCAGATATATCGTCAGTTTTATTGGCAGAGGAAACCGGAGTACTCCACGAAAACCACCGACCTACCGCAAGTTACTGAAAGACTATCACACAATGCTGTGTATCGAGTACATCTCGCCTGTGTGGGGCTAGAATTTAGTGGTGATGGGTACTTATTGCACAGGCACTTGATACTATAAATACCATACGATCGTGACCACGAAGACCCCCGTTTCGGTTTGACATGAAGTGTTCATGTGTTGCAATCATTATATCATCGGTAACAACAATTTACACACTAGTTCTATTGTTATCGATAGGTATTCAAATTTTGGAAATACCTATTTGTCAAAAGAATTCGCACGTGTCTTAGGCCCAGGACAAATAGTGACGTCACTTGAACACCTGGGTTGCGTTCAATATCGTAGCAGCTAGCCTAGCTGCTAGGTAAACTAGCCATGACGTTATTGAACGACTAGCTATGTAGCAGTGCTAACAAATATGGCGCCAATCATATAGAATAATTTCTTGGAACATTTTAGATAATCGTATTTGTCTAGTTACCTTAATAAATTATCATCCGTATTAAAAGCGTTGCCACTTCCTGCAATGCCACTATTTTTGCCTTACGAAATTAAATTTAGTTTTTGCCGCCATCTTGGATTCAAAAGCTAGCATTATATTTTTAAGCTAGCTAGAGCTACGTAGCGGCTAGGCTAGCTTTCCGCTCCGAAGGATTTTTCTACGTAGCTTAACCTAGCAGCTACGATGTTGAACGCACCCCTGGCACAGTGCCGAGGTGTTCAAGTGACGTCACAATGTGGTCTGGACCTAACACACGTGCGGCTAATTTGACAAATAAATATTTCCAAAAGTTATACAATACATACCAATAAATAATATAACAAGTGCGTAAAAATGACAAAGATTAAAATATACACCACAAAATGATATCATGTAACCTTACACACAACCCTTTCCCCAAAAAATAATTAAAAACTAAAGAAAGTTGATCTGGTGATCACAGATACCTCCGCATTCCAAATTATGAAATTTTCATCCAGAAACCTTTCAAGTCCCTATCTTCTCAGAGAAAAAGGGTCGTAATTCATGAACGGTAAATGTCAATTTCCCCATAATCGAATTTAATCTGTATTTTATGGTACATCACATTGTGTTAAAGTTTGAAAAGATTTGGTTGAGTCGTACCTTAAATACCATCCGGAAACCTAGAAAGTCCCTATTTTCTAAGAGAAAAAGGGCCATAACTTATGAACGGTAAATGTGAAATACACCATAATCAAACTTAACCTGTATTTTATGGTATACAGTATTGTGCTAAAAGTTTGAAAAGATTTGGTCGAGCGGTACTTTAAATATCATCCGGAAACCTAAAAATTCCCTATTTTCTAAGAGAAAAGGGGCCATAACTCAGGAACGATAAATGTGAAATACACCGTAATCGAACTTAACCTGTATTTAATGGTCCACAGCATTGTGTTAAAGTTTGAAAAGATTTGGTTGAGCCATACTTTAAATATCATCCGGAAACCTAAAAAGTCCCTATTTTCTAAGAGAAAAAGGGCCATAACTCAGGAATGGTAAATGTGAAATACACTGTAATCGAACTTGACCTGTATTTAATGGTCCTCAGCATTGTTTTAAAGTTTGGAAAGATTTGGTTGAGCGGTACTTTAATTATCACCCGGAAACCAAACGTGTGACGGACGGATGGACATGAGGATCCCTATATACCCTCGACTCTCCGAGCAGGAAATTCCGAATATTAGCTCGGAAAATAGAATTCGGAGTATTCGGACGTTTCCGAATTAGAAAAAAATATTTTCGTGAAAAAAACAGAGAATTTTGATGAATTTCCGCATATAATTCGGAAATAAGTTCGGAATTCCGAATTGACCCCGGAAAAAAATTCGGAATTGTCCGAATACTCCCAATTGACCTCGAAAAAAATTCGGAATTGTCCGAATACTCCGAATGAGCTCGGAACAAAATTCGGAAATTGTCCGAATACTCTGAATGAGCTCGGAAAAAAATTCGGAAATTGTCCGAATACTCCGAATGACCCTGGAAAAAATTCGGAATTGTCAGAATACTCCGAATTAAGTTCGGAAAATATTGTCAGATGCAGAGATTTTTCCGAGCTACCTCGGAGAAAATTTCCGCATTAGGTTTGCCACATTTGGTGCAATTTCCGAACTTCATTCGGAAAAAAATTCCGAACTTCATTCGGAAAAAATTTCCGAACTATATCTGGAAAAAATCTGCACACTACATTTGTTAAAAAGTTTTAGAACTACATTCGATACAAATTCTGTACTATTACTGAAAATTTCGACATAAATTTCCATAAAATCAGAAAAAGTAGATTTATGTCTGACAATGAAATCATTTAACATAATATACTTTTTGTTTTATTTTAATTCTTCAAAGAAAAAACAATGTCCACTAACTTTGTAGAAAAAGTGTTTTTGGCACTATTGTCTAAGTAGATATCTAATTTTGAAGCTTCTTGAACAGGTTTGGCTTTAAGGCTCCTGCCAACTTTCCAGTTACATCCTTTTTAGATACATGTGGCCACCATTTACCAATAATATCTGAAAAAGATTTCTTTTTTTGTAATGCATATAAATAAATACCAAAGCCCCCGCCACCAAACATGATATATCCGTATAAGATACATTTTATTGTACATCCACTCAGATTGAAATATTATTTGTTGTTATTTTACATCATGTACAACAGGAATATCAATTATAGTAATTAAAATTTTTAAACATTTGAAAGCTTACATCAACTTCCCTACATTAGCATGTCTATCTCTTTCTCTCATAATTTGTTTACGACTTAGAAAATGTGATGTCATTTAATCATTTGCACCATAGAAGACAAATCCTGGACATTTTATTTCTATATGGGGCTATAATGGTCATAATCGTATGCAAGTTGCAATTACAAATGCAAAACTTGCACCCCTGTCTATGGTGAGGTGTACTCGATACAACATCAATATCAAATTTTCTTGCAGAATTATGCCATTTTTCTCAAATAATTTTGAACGAAGTATTGTTATGTTTTTGTAATATAATATAATATTGTCTTTTTAATGATTTATATTATGTAACAGAGAAGACATCGTAACTTTATAACTTGTGTCTAATTCATGGTCAATAAAATATGTCTTAAATAAAGTACAACATTATGTGATAAAGATTATTAGTGATGTTTATTCCACAACTAGTACTGTACCTAGTACTGCACATTTACAAGTTGTTGCTGCATATTCTATGTGGTTATCTGTAAATACTGGTTTACAATCTTAGGGGTATTGAGTTGATTCTGTAGACATTGTATTTGTTGGCTGTTGCGTGTGACCTCCTCCTGTAGAATGGTACAATTTACACATATTTCGTGATTTTGCGTGCTCGTTGAAGGCTCTGGAGACATTAGGATGTCCATGGATTCTTTGAAGAGTTGACTTGCTGATAAGTAACTATAATATAATTGTATTTTCATTAAATTTTGGGATAAATAACTGTTAACAAAGCTAATAATCAATTTAGAAATACAAATTATACTACATGTACTAACTACCATTATCTGTTTCTACTTACAATTAATTTTACAAGCAACTTGTGACTGAAATATTAAAATAATAAAATCTTGATCTGTTGACGATATGTTTTTCAATTACATTTGTACACTTTTTTCATTCAAAGTGAATCAGTGAAACGTAAGTCTTCAATAAAGATCAAACTTACCTTTCTTCTTTAAGTTGTAACTCAGTCAGTTCCAGTTCTTGACAATCTTGTGCAACTGTCTAAGTTTTTCTGAAATATAAGTTGTTTCAATATTTAGTGTTTGACATTTATAACTAGTTGCTGCCTTTTTACTGATTATTGGTTTCCTAAAGGTGTACTTGTGCATTATTTTTTTGTCAACAAGCTTGTTTTTTATTGGGTAATATAGGAAAAAGTTTGATTTAGCATATTAGCATGTCATGGGCTTAAAGACAAAATCAATGCCAGAAAGTCAAAAAAAAATTAAATCATAATTTTTTTCCATATTCTGCTAGTATACATGTACTTTAAATTTTACATATTATGAATAGTTTACATAAATTAAATCAGTTTATTTGTATCTTGTATGTATGCCCCCTGTGGGCCCGACTACATGACATTTCATCCCATAACCAAATCGGACCATAACCAAAACGGACTACCAGGAAAAAATATGTATTGCAAGAATCTTTATTTATTTATTTATTTTGTGTGTGTATTGTTTTTTTTTTTAAACTAGTCTTAATTATGAAAATTACCAATTAGATTTTGGAATAAATCCAATTAGTACAGGTAATGAAGCCAAGTAATTATTGCTTTATGACACCTCAATCACTTTTCGTGAGATTAAATGATTTGATTATCAGGTGGTTGTATAATACCCCGTAATACATTAAATAATGCAATTGGATTAATGATCAGGCTGAGTAAAAAAAATTGAGACAGTCTACAGAAATTTTATTAATCAATAACAATATACAGTCCATGTAGCACAGCTATATAAAAAAACATAAAGCACATGACATTACATACAGTTACAAGAAGTAGATAGACAATGTATAATAGTCCTAGTGTGTAGCATTTAATTGAATCATTTGACTAAAAATGTGCTTGTAATGTTGGTTTTTTAGCTCACCTGGCCAAAGGCCATGTGAGCTTTTGTCATGGGTAAGCGTCCGTCCGTCCGTTAGCTTTTCACATTTAACTCTTCTTCTCTGAAACCACTGAACAGATTTCAACCAAACTTGCCATAAATGTTCATTGGATGGTCCTCTACCAGATTTATGTTTTTGGTGTAGATCGGAAATTCAACATGGCTGCCAGGGCCAATAATGTGTTCTGATTGGTTGAAACCTTGAAAATCTTCTTGTCAGAAACCACTAAACCAATTGAATTGTGACTTTGCAGGAATGATCACTGGGTGGTCCTGTACTAAACTTGTGAATCGTTTGCCGATCGGAGATTCAAGATGGCCGCCATGACTCGGTTTAGTTTAACATAGGACCCTATGGGAATTTCACATTTTCACCTTTTTTTTCTGAAACCACGCAACAGATTTTAACCAAACTTGGCAGAAATGTTCATTAGATGGTCATATACAAGATTTTTGTTTTTGGCGCTGATCGGAAATCCAACATGGCTGCCAGGGCTCATAATGTGTTCTGATTGGTCAATTTTTTTTTAAATCTTCTTGTTAGAAACCACTAAACCAATTGAATTGTGACATTACAGGAATGATCATTGGGTGATCCTGTACTAAACTTGTGAATCGTTTGCTGATCGGAAATTCAAGATGGCCGCCATGACTCGACTTAGTTTTAACATAGAACCCTATGGAAATTTTTTTTAAAAGTCTTCTCCTCTGAAACCAGCAAGTCAATTTAAAGCAAATATGGCATGAATGGTCCTTAGGTGGTCAACTTTCAAAATGATGTCCTGTGAACCCAACCTCCATCCAAATGGCCACCATGAGCAGACATAGTTTTAACATAGAACCCTATGGGATTTGAATAGTAACTTAGATGTATTCGGCATGCATACATTCTTAAGAGGACTTAGTTATGTCAGGTGAGCGATACAGGCTCATCTGAGCCTCTAGTTTTCAAACTTATGTGCAAACGAATAAAACACACTAAACAAATTAATACATTTGTACATATAAATAATACATAAAATATCATATTTGTAGACATTGTATACAGTTACACAAAGTAGACAGTGTGATATATAATATAAAGTCCTAGTCTCTGCTCGGTCCATAAATACAGAACCACCGCATTATCTAAGGAGCTATTTCTATTTCTATTTTAAGTATGTAATAAATATTGGTGGAATTGTGTTGTGTCTCGCATTTTAATGAGGTGGTTGTCTCTGTTTTCATTCTAAATTCAATTTACTCATTAAAGGTCTTGAGCCTCCTACTTTGACAGTTTTTTACATAAACAAAGCACACAATGCTGTTTACCGGATAATAATAATAATAATAATTACAGTTCTTATATAGCGCATTATATAATCAAATATAAATTACTCTAAGCGCTGTACTAAAATGTTATGTACAAAGTACAAGGGTAAACATAGAAAAGTAAAAATTCACAATGTGTGTAAATACCTAAAATCAAAAATTAAAATAGTAGTAATGATAAAACAAACAAAAAACACACACACACAAAGATAAATTATGATTACTCATTCACAAAAGTATTGAGAAAGTAAACTTGTCGGGAGAAAAAAAGATTAATAAAATATATGATGTCAATAATTAAAAACGTAAAAAAAAATTAAGATAATGTAGGTAAAATTAACGCAATTAAACAGATCCCAATAATCAACGCACGAACTGAAAAATCAATGACCAGCAATTTAAAAAGGTAAAAATTTGATATTGTGTGGATAAATTTATAGTAAGATACCGATGATCAACATATAAAACAATAAAAATTTTGGTAATANTTGTCAGAAGTCGCCACGATCCCACTGTTTTTTTTCAGAAGCTGACAATGATTTGGTTGACGTTTGTTCGCGCGCAATTTTTCAAATTTTTCGGGAAAGAAAAGATTTGTTTTTTTTTCTCTTGCGAATATATATGGCGTGTTGATTCATATCGAATAATGCTTATCACCAGGGGCGGATCCAGAGACGCTGTTGACGGGGTGGGGGCTCAGTTATGGAGCAATATTTTCAATAATAGATGGAACCAACTGTAGTCCCAACAAAGCTGTTCTGGCATGTAGGTCGTTAAACCTTCTTCTTTTTCCAATACGGAGTTGAACTCATGGTTGAGTGTTTAATAAACTCCAGCTCGATAAAACAGGAGGCTCTCTTGCGATAAAATCCAAACTGTATGATACATATTTACACGTAGGTTGACTGGATTTAGTGCTGCAGTGGTTGGGAGCAGGACCCACCAGCTATTCTGGCCCTGAACTCCTCCAAAGTTGGAGCTGCAGTCACTGTCTCTGGAAGGTGGTTCCACTCTCTAACTGATCGTGGGAAGAATGAGTTGTTATATACTTCCTTGGTGGCTTTGTGTTGTCTGTATCTGTGTCCCCCTCTTGTTCTGCTGTCTCCTGGTGTATAATACAAGTCTGGGTCGATGTCCACCAGTTTGTGTCGGATCTTGTAGCACATTATCAATCGATGTTGAGCTCTCCTGTCCTGTAGTGATTCCCATTCAAGTTGTTCGAGGAGAGAGGTAACACATCCTGGGGAGGTATCTGTGTATTGGTTGAAGACAAACCTTGTTTTCATTTCATTCATAGTCGAGAAAAGGTACAGTTATTGACTTCCTAAAGTAGTCTTCCGGACCCTCTGCTTCAACAATATCTCTCATGTGTCTCCAGCATATTCTAGGTTTTTTAACCTCTATGTCCACTGTAGCATCACCACCGGATGTAGGTACAAAAAATGTACCTCGTGAAGTCAGGTAAGGTCAAATTATTTCTTATTTTCATTCTATTCTACGTTTTGCTGACAAGTAAAGTTTTGTGATATTGATTCCTAATAATGTAGTGTTATTCCTTCTTTGGTGATTTCTCTCTGTACTTTGTTGTAATATATAGTTAGGATCAGGTCAGGGATTTGCTGTAGGGGCTGGACAGGTGGTTAAACGTCCAGTGGATGTGATGAACTCTCCTACAGCTTGTAGTATTTTCTTATGTGTTTCAGTGTCTTGTTCTTCTCGAGTTAAAAATATTTCTATTGATGGCTTTGTTATTCCGATTAATTTATTAGTATTGTTTTGTAATATTTCTCGTTGTCTTTCATACTATTACTATTTAAGGCTGATTATGATCCATAATTGGCTTTCTCTCTCTTCAAATCGTCAGAATCGGATCGGGTGGTACCTGTTCAAAGAAGCATGTGACGAGTTCAAAGTTGTAAAAAACACGTTTATCCTTCAACTATTCATTTGAAGTTTTTGTATCTAACAAAGTTTTATCATATTTAAGCTTGAACAACACTGTATTTCGAAATAAACTATTGTTTTCACAGAGAAATTCGTGTAAATAAAGCGACATCGCTGTACGGCAAATAGCAAAGTATCTATTCCCCGTACAGTAAACAACTATTCGCCGTACAATTTATCCGCTTGATTTACATGAATTTCTCTGTGAAAACAATAGTTTATTTCGAAATACAGTGTTGTTCAAGCTTAAATATGATAAATCTTTGTTCTACAAAAACGCAGTGATTTAGCTAGCATTCGTCACTTTCGTCATTGATGATTGATTTCCGAAAGTGACGAGTATTCCCCGTACCCAATTCGTCAATTGAATTTAAAAAAAAAAAAAAATCGTAGCAAAATGTTTGTAACAATCCATTCTTTTTCATTTGCTGATTAAAACTAATTAGGCCTAGTCACAATAATGACAATTTTATTACATTTTACAAGCCAATCAATGGATTATAGAATTTGTGTTTTGATTGCATAATCTTTGATCTCACGGACACCTGGTTTGATTTACATGGTATTGATAATGATCCCGACAAAGAATTCAATCAACGATAATGATTTTTTTTATAGTTATCATTATGGCATGTACTCAAAATGCCACAGTATGTATTTTAAATGGACATATTTTTGTAATCGTCATTTTGAGAAAGTCGCCGTCAAAATATATAATTGATTGATTGTAATTGTCATTCATTTTACTATATTCGTCACAATGTCCGCCACAACAAACTATTTTTGCCACGTTTCATTTATGAAAATGTCGACATCATGTTTACTGAAATCTTATTTTGAAAGTGGTTTTCTCGAAAAGTCAGAAACTTAAAAAATAAAAATGGCGCGATCAACTTTTAACCAAACAAACTTTTGATGTATTTATTCTCATTTCTGTGAAATGAAATCTTAGTTCTCATAATTAATATTTATTATTTAATATGGTCATTGATATGCCAAGGTTGGCCATGCACTGCACGAGGACGCACAAGTTTTTTTTATCGATCAGCATCCAGGTAACAATTACGTTCTATTTATAGAATTATTTACAAATAGACATGTGTCTGCAATTTAAAAAAAATAACTACAGTATTTTTATTTTATTCCAATTGTTGCATTTTGATTATGAGGTCTGAGAAATGATTATTTATTTTACAACTTGCTTCAGTTTTTGACGTATGACGGTATGTTCTATATATTCATTACCTACACAGAGAAGTTGGACCATTGGGCAAATTATCAGATACACATTTTTTTTCTGCTGAAGACTACACAAATACGAGTTATTACAATTGTTGTGGTACTAGACCAAAGCACAGTAACATTTCAAAAAGGGTGGGGAGGTAATTATTACAATTTGTGTGGTATTAGACCAAAGCACAGTAATATTTCAAAAAAAGGGGGGG
>MJUT01024995.1:1681676-1698864 GCA_002080005.1 Gigantidas platifrons
AAAATCAAAATCCTTACCACATGCACATCTTTGATATATGTACAAATGATCTGCAAAATAAAAACTTCCTAGCAGAAAAACTGTAGGAGGTGTTGCACGGACAAACCATGTACCCTCTATGCGGATAGACAGACGGACGGACAAACAGACAGGGTGAAACCTATATACCCCCCCAAACTTTGTTTGCGGGGGGGTATAAAAATATCTTGGGATGGACAGAGGTAAAACAGTATACCCCCCTCCCCCTCCGGGGAGCGGGGGTATAATAAAATAAATGTGCAAATAAAGAAAATAGAACATGGAATAGCGATTATGGGCACACAGGAGACAGAAGTTTCTGTCTAGGTTTAATTGAGGTTTGTGCAACCCAGTCCTGAACTTGGTGAGCCATGTTCAACATGCTTTAATTTTAAATTGGTCTATCAAAACTTTTTCACAAAACATGTTTCATTTTATTTCTTAAAATTTTTCATTTTCAATTTCAATTTTTCTTGATCAGTTTTTGTTTCTGATTTCTGTTTTGTGTTTTTTGTTTTTGGTTGTCGAGACTGTCGTCTGCTGTTTCCCAAGTTGTTGCTATGGTTACTGTTGTCAAGATAAGATTTCATGGCTGACATTAATGTTGTTTGTCTTTCTAACAATTCCTCTTTTCTAGTCCAAAGTAAAATGTGAAGACCTGAAATAAACAAAAATTGTTCATATACAGTAAAACATGTCTAAACCGAATCTTGAATATTCCAGAGTCCTGTAAAAAAAACGAACTTCAAATAAATTCTACTTGTAGAAAGTCTTTGATATCTTAACCTGTATAAACCAAATACCTGTCAATTCCACACACAACAGTTGGTTGATAGAAGGTTCGGATCAGACAGGTTTCACTGGGTAGCCAAGTGGTTAAATTCAATGACTTCTGACCTCTAACGCTGATTCAAGCCCTATTACCCACCTCAAGTGTTAAGGTTTTAAGGTTAAAGATTGCTAAAAGTGACCCGGGAAACAAAGGTTCAAAACATTATCACACAAACTTAACGGTAAAACAAATTTTGAGTCAAAGTATTAAAAATACAGACAATAAGAAGACCGTTTCCTGTATACTTATAGATCTATTAAATTTCGTTGGTGTCAATTTTCGTGGATTGACACAAACTGAGATTTTCATTGACAATTGATTTTTTGGTTTTAATACTTGCAATATGACTTCTCTTGTTATTTTGATTTTCACTACATTTTGTGGTTTTATTGAACCAATGAAAACCACAAAAATGAGTATTAATTTAACAGTATATAGTTACCTAATTGAATAATTTTAGAGTAAGAAACTCATACTCTAAACTCATATGATCATACAACTTCTCAGTCTATTATTGTTAAGAATGAACAAGTATTATGTGAACACAATAAGTAACGTCACGTAAGATTTCTGAACAAATAACAATTCTGGCTAAGACAACATATGTCTCCAATATAAAACACATTCAACGTACTGGCATACATGTATAAACTTACCCATGCCTGAAGCCACCAGTATACATGTATAAACTTGCCCATGTCTGAAGCCACCGGCATACATGTATAAACTTACCCATGCCTGAAGCCATCAGTATACATGTATAAACTTACCCAAGTCTGAAGCCACTGCATACATGTATAAACTTACCCATGCCTGATGCCAGAACATCTCCTCTTCTGTTAAATTTGTTAACCTGAATAAAAATATAATATTAAATGATTGATTGATTTATTGTGTTTAACGTCACTTTCAGCTATATCATGGCGACCAGTTTTAGTGGTGGAAGAAGAAAGAGTACCTGGAGTGAACCACCGACCATGGGCAAGCAACTGGTACTTTATCACTTGCAGCTGCGAGTCGAGTGCATCCTTTTTTGTAATTTACAACCCAAGCGAACCCAAGCCGTATCGGTGATAGGCTTGTATGAGTTGTTAGAATGTCGTAAGTCTAAGATCAGTCGTAAGTGTGAATTTCAACCAATCAAAAGCTTGGAAATCACACTTACGATTAATCTTAGACTTACGACTTTTTGTGAAATCGACCCCAGAGACTCAATTTCAACACAGATTATGAATGTAGAAAAAACAACTGGTAAGTGGATTTTTATAATACATTATTGACTTCCACTGAAAAAAAAATAAGTTAGATTTTTCCTTTTAGAATCGAAATAAATCATGGAAGTTATAGTTTGTATAACAATGTAACATGAATAACATTATTTTCATTGCATTTCATTTTTACAATTTTTATTTTTTTATCTTGTTGGTCTGTCATACAAATACCCATAATTCCCTGTTCTTACTTTCAAAACTTACACAAACAAGTCCTGGTGCACTAGGATCACTCAAACTGGTAACCAGGTCACCTGTATCTACATCTATAATATCTATACTACGTAGTTCTCCGTCATGGTAACCGGGGAAATTAGGGTCTGGATATCTTCCAATCACTGCTAAATCTAGTAACGGGTGCCAGGTTGCCTAGCGATAGAAAGTAATTTATATACTGATATTTCATTTGGATATTTAAACAGAGATGTGATAATAACGCCAAAAACATTCTTTCTGCGTTAAACCTTATTGACTATAATTTGTAGTTCCTACCCTGAAGATTTTATTTCTATTTTTAGACAAATGTCTGATCTTTGTCCTGTTTAAACTAGGGGGAAATTTTTATTTTTCCTATCTATCTATCTACCCTATTTTTTTTTCAAGAATACTAGGAGAAAAACTGGTAATATATTTTGTCTAAATTCATATTGTTCTATTACTTCTTAAAGATAGAGTATTAGATGTTTAATTTATTAAACAGTTTGAATGCTAATGTAACTATTCAACTTCCTTTCACATTAAGACTCTACCGAAAAGATACAACTGAAATATTGTTGAAAGTGACATTAAACACCATAAACCATCTTAAGACTCATTAGAACATGAAACTGTGACACATTGATATAGCAGGCTTGTCTTAAGTGTGGAAGATTCAGGTAAATCCGGAATATTTAAGTGATATTTTTTTTAATGTAGCACCAAGCATAAAGTATTAAGTAGTATGAACAAAGACTGAGAATCTCAATAATGTGGCAGTGTTGATTCGGCGAGCTGAGCTAGCACTACAAAATTCCAGCTTAGCATGTTGGCGACGACAATCCTAAATGGTATAATTTTTCCCTCAGTCCAAATGTCTTGAATTTGACGATAAAATATGATTAAATTTTAGCAAGTTGGTCTATATTCTAACCCTTACACCACCAATGTAGTCCCCATGATGACATGGGTCTAGTGACAGCATAGCAGAACATATATCACCATAGAACAACTAAGATCACTTGACTGTCTACTCGTGATACCTTGATTGGAGTTATATGTTGGAAGAATCTGTGTGGATGCTGTATGGTCCTCTCTAAAGTCCATTCTGGTGCCCTGTATACTCTGACCTGGTTCTTCTGGTCAGTGGTTAGCAGACGACAACCATCAGTCCCATTAAAATAGGCTAAAATTTGAAAGACATGGAAAGGTGTACAATTTTGGAAAGAATAAACTTGTGTCTGTAATCACTAGCGATGAAATGATCATTGAACACATCAACTAATCATTCAAACATTAGTGTTTGATTTGATAGTCGATTCTTAAACCTTGTGGTCGATTCCGATTCCTAGTATTGAAAAAAATATATGCTTACACTTTATTCTTTTGTTTTGTTGTCTCAAGGTAATGGTCTTTAACCAACAGATTCTACCTTCCTAGTTAGTTGTCAGTTAACTATGAACATTCATTGACCCTGCTATTGTACTGTACATGTTTTAGTTATCATTCATTTTTGTGGTAGTATGCAGTCTATTTGAGTGGAAGCAAATCTGTGCAGATTGTTTATCGCTTGTTTATATGTGTTGCCGTTGGAGAACCAGTTATCAAGAGGGGAGGGTTGGGATCCAATTAACCAGTTTATCCTCCTCACACTTATGTGCCTGTCCCAAGCCAGGACTTTGTCATATGTCATGGTCTTTTTTCTTGTGTTCAATGAGTTGAGGAGAGAGGTGGTTGTTCATTTTGTTGAGATTGATGGAATTGTCGACCATTACTGCTTAAATTTTTCTTTCATAATAAGTTATGAACTAGAGGCTCAGGTGAGCCTGTATCGCTCACCTGACATAAATAAGCCCTCTTAAGAATGTCTGCATGCCAAATACATCTAAGTTACTATTCAAATCCCATAGGGTTCTATGTTAAAACTATGTCTGCTCATGGCAGCCCTCTGGATGGAGGTCATGGTCACCGGACATAATTTTGAAAGTATACTACCCAAGGACCATCCATGCCGTGTTTGCTTTAAATTGGCTGACTGGTTTCAGAAGAGAAGACTTTTAAACAATTTTCCCATAGGGTCCTATGTTAAAACTATGTCTGCTGATGGTGGCCATCTTGGATGGAGGTCTGGGTCACTGGATATAATTTGGAAAATTGAACACTTAAGGACCATTCATGCCATGTTTGCTTTAAATTGACTTACTGGTTTCAGAGGAAAAGTTTTTCAAACATTTTCCCCATATTGGTCCTATGTTAAAACTATGTCCGCTGACGGTGGCCATCTTGGATGGAGGTCGGGGTCACAAGACATAATTTTGAAAGTTGACCACCTAAGGACCATTCATGCCATGTTTGCTTTAAATTGACTTACTGGTTTCAGAGGAGAAGACTTTTAAAAAAATTTTCCATAAGGTCCTATACTAAATCGAGTCATGGTGGCCATCTTGAATTTCTGATCGGCAAACGATTCACAAGTTTAGTACAGGACCACCCAATAATCATTCCTGCAAAGTAACAATTCAATTGGCTTGGTGGTTTCTGACAAGAAGATTTTAAAAAGTTCATTATGGACCCTGGCAGCCATGTTGGATTTCAGATCAGCACCAAAAACACAAATCTGGTAGAGGACCATCCAATGAACATTTCTGGCAAGTTTGGTTCAAATCTGTCCAGTGGTTTCAAAGAAGAAGATTTAAATGTGAAAAGCTAACGGACGAAAGAAGGCTAGCCATGACAAAAGCTCACATGGCCTATGGCCAGGTGAGCTAATAATAGGATTGTACAGTCGCTGCAAGATATAAGCAAAAATAACTTACCAGAATTTACCCCTTTATCATGTTTGAGAACATATAAACTACTTTTTCTATCTTTCATCATTCGAACATCCCAGAATTGGACTGTCTGATCGGTGGACGATGTACATAACAACCATTCTTCACGGGGAGAGAACTCTATATTGGTGACTTTCTGTTTATGTAATCTAAAGTTAAACACCTGAAAGATTAGAAACCCAGTTGTAATCAAAGGGGAGAGAACTCTATATTGGTGACTTTCTGTTTATGTAATCTAAAGTTAAAACACTTGAAAGATTAGAAACCCAGTTGTATTAAAGTTAAACACCTAAAAGATTAGAAACCCAGCTGAAATGAAAGGGGAGAGAACTCTATATTGGTGACTTTCTGTTTATGTAATCTAAAATTAAACACCTGAAGGAAAAGGAACCCAGTTGTAATCAAAGGGGAGAAAACTCTATATTGGTGACTTTCTGTTTATGTAATCTAAAGTTAAACACCTGAAATAAAAGGAACCCAGTTGAAATCAAACCTTATATAAATTAACCATAAACATCTAAAGAAATTAATGCTCTTCATGTGAGACCAGAATAAATCGGTCATTAACTTGTTGGAATCAAATATTGAATATAAAATAGTAATACGAGATGGAATGAAATATAAATGCACTGATTTAATTGCTAAAGTCATTATATACAATTCCCCCTACCCCCTACCCCCTTTTGAACACGGGAACAATAAACTATGAAGAAGCATATACAATTATACCTTCCGTCCCTCGTATGTCAGAAGTTGTGTATTGCCTACATTATCACCGGCGGCAACCAACTTTCTCTTGTCATTGACATCTACACTGCAGTACCAAAAACTGAAATGACAAAGACAGAAACTTTAGCACTAGCATGAACACATCTTTTCACTAATAGGGAAGGTTTGAGCCCATAAAACTAGTTTAACCCTGCCACTTTTTACTGAAGTGCCTGTATCAAGCCAGAAAAGTGAGCGGTCATGTATGTGTGTTAGTGGTATCAAGCTGGCCTCTTCCTATAATTCTTCTATTGGATTTTAGAACTGTTTAAACAGAGTGGTATTTTTTTGTTTTTTATTTTATTACTACAATGTAGTTATGAATGATCAAATTATCATTCAATAATCATTAATTTTCAGTTGTTTCTGAGATATTTTTACATTTCTTCTTTAATCCCTGTTAAACTTTTTTTCTGCAGCAGTGACTATTCTTTAATTTCTGATCAACAGAAATACAAATACAAACTTTTATGTTGGATTTTCATTTTTCTATAAAAAAAAAAACAAGACCAATATCGTGTCTGGACCTGTGTCGCTGCAAAACATTCCAGTAATGTATGCATTTTTTTTATATATGCCTGGACACAAAATCTGGATGGACAGACAGACAGATGGACGTGATTCCTTTATACCCCCAGTCTTTGTTTGTGGGAGTATAATAACAGGTGAACATCTTCAATATGTATATAAACACTGTGCAAAGTTTGAATAATATTAATTGAACACTTTTTGAGTTTCAGATTACACATACTACGGTATCGCCCATGTGATAGAGTGATAAAAAAAATAACAAGTTCAACATGCAAAAAATCTAAGAAAACATTTGTCAAAACTGTCCATAATAGGAGGTGCATGTCTTCAGTATGTCTAAAAACACTATGCAAAGTATGAATAATATTGATTGAACACTTGCAGTTTTAGATTACACCAACTAGGTACAGTCAATGTCATACAGTGATAAAAAATGACTAAGTTCAACATACGGAAAATGTACAAAAAAATTTGTCAAATCAGCCCATAATAGGAGGTGCACATCTTCAATATGTATACAAACACTGTGCAAAGTCTGAATAATACTGCTTGAACACTGTTGGAGTTTTAGATTACACCAACTAGGTACCGTCCATGACATATAGTGATAAAAAATGACTAAGTTCAGCATACAGAAAATATATGAAAAAAATCTTCAAATCAGCCCATAATAGGAGGTGCACATCTTCAATATGTATACAAACACTGTGCAAAGTTTGAATAATATTGATTGAAAACTGTTTGAGTTACAGATTACACTAAGTAAGTACTGCCTTGCTGGGACAGACGTACGGACGGAGAAAGCGATTCCCAGATCTGCTTCCGCCTTCGGTGACCCAGGTAAAAAAAAAATCTAGATAACCATTCATGTCAAGTTTCCTTTCAAATGTGTCAGTTTGTTAGAAAAATATATTTTCCCATAGAGTCCTGTGATAAACTTCATTATCCAATCAAGCCAAAGATGATTCCAGCTAAATTTAGTTCCATGTTGTCCAATAGATTTGGAGAAGATTTAAATGTAATAATAACGACACGTTCCTAGTGTTACCTTCATCAGGTACGGCCAAAGTCAAAAGAATGGAAAGTCAAATAATTTAAAAGTCTGTGGGAGCAAGAAAACAAAAGGACCTAACACAATTAAATGATAATGCAATGAAATAACCACAGAGCCCCTTGCAGGTATTTTTTTTTTTTGTCATCGTCCCACTTAAAGCCAAAAATTGTATCAGGTTACTCTACTCGAAAAGTCTAAATCTACCTCTGCCATTCTTCAACTGGAGCTTAAATTATTGTGCAGAAACCATTCCGTCTACACGTCTACAGAGAGACGATGATGACGATAGTACCATAACATAATACAGCCACAAAATTTGAGATTGTATAAAAACAAACAAAAATAATTTACTTATATGCATCCATTGTATCTGCTAGAATTTTAGAGTTTCGTCCATCCATATCATTTATTCTGACTGTTCCATCAACTGCTGCCGATAATATCATATTGTAATCTGATGGCCAAAACTTAATGGCATTCATAATCCCGCCAGCTCCTATCTACAAAAATTACATTGTTCAAATAATGATTATTTTGTAAAATAATGACATGAATATATTTCCTTGGAGTGAGTGAAAGATGAGTTTAATGCCAACTCAGCAATTTTTAACTTATATTATGGCGAGAATAAGTTAATTTTCAAAGAGATGATGATGAGGTCGGCTTTGTACTAGACCAATACGCTTAGTTGGATTTTTATAGTGTTAGTTCACTGAAACAACAGCCTGCAGATGGATATGTTGCTCCACTCAGACACATTATCCTGATTCCAAGCCAACCAGTCTTTGCTCTTTCTCCTGAATGCTGCGTACTTAGCGAAGAAGCAACAAATACCAATTTTAGTCTTTGGTTTGACCTGATCAGGGCTCGAACTCACGATCAACCGCACTCGAGACGAACACGTTAACCATTACACCACTGATGCAGCTCTATTTCCTTTGATTGATTTGATTTTTGGTGTTTTAACGCCACTTTCAACAATATTCCAGCTATATCATGGCGACCAGTTTTAGTGGTGGAGGAAGCCTGAGTACCCGGAGAGAACCACCGACCATGGGCAAGCAGCTGATAAACTTTATCATTTGCGACTGCAAGTCGAGTGCACCCTTTTTTGTAATTTATAAAGCCAGGCGCGAACCCACACCGTATTGGTGATAGACTTGTATGACAGGGATTGACATCTAAAATTTTCAAGAGGTAGTCCAGGGACTAGTGAATGCCAAATTTTTAGTTGCCTCCAGAAAAATTTAGTAGTCCCTAAAAGTTGAATAAGCAAAGCAGAAATCTGTTTTTACTTGCAGTTGTTTTAACAATAAAATTAACTAACTGGGTACTGTGTATGATTTCAAGCAAAGTGATATTTTATACAGCTATCAGTTTTTTATCCCAAGTTGAACAGGCCATTAAACTGGAAAGTGTACCAACATTTATAGTTAAAACTTTTAATGATTGCAAAAATGAAATGTAATTGATTTCAGAACACATTTATTCAAACTACAGCATGATCAAATCAAATTGTCTGACTCTGAGTGATTATTCACTGTTGTAGTCACTGTAATTGTTTTGGATAAGGCATGAGCATTTCTAAAAAGTGTACCAAGCTGAGAGACTGCTGCTTTATTCATACTGATAAGAGCTTTTTCTGCTCGACTTTCCCCTGGTTTGCATTGTGTTGCTTCATAATTCAAAGTATTTTTTGTGTGGCCATTTGACATATTATGAGATCGAATACTTTCAATCTTGAATGTTCTGCATCCAGTAATAAAAGTTCCAAGAAGAGTTTGAAGATACCAAAGGAGTGGAAGAAGAACAGACAACACAAACGTTCATACTTTCTACAGATTTTGCCAACACCAGTTACGTGATATTCTAGCCATTCAAACATTTTAAGCCAGTGAGGATGAAATTCTTGTATATATGAACGGATCTATCATATTCTTGTTTCAGTTGGCACACCTCTTCATCCGTTTTACACTTTTTAGAAGGTGGTCCTTTATCATTTGTCAAAAATTTGCATCAAAATGCTGCCGGAAGTGCAGACGCTCATCACATTTTTTTTTAATCAAAACTAAAGACTAAAGAGAATGAAACGTCCCCGAATTGACAAAGATGGTGAAAATGATTTCATTTACTATCAAAATGTAATTAATCAACCATCAATTAGTTATAGGTTGGCTTCGTAAACGATTTTCACTAACAAATATAAACCCAGAATTACCTAAAATTGTTTTCAGAAAGGAACGTTATAATGCGTTGCTATTTACAGTATAGAGCTTACTACCAAACAATGTTAGTCGATCAATCACAACGGAGATCTTAAAATAGAATTAAATAAACCAACAACACCATTTTTTTTTATATCATACTATTTCGAGATACAAGTTACGATCATGTCAAGATTGAAAGAATCCTCATTTTCCCGGTTTTTGGTTCTAATAATTCACTAGTCCGACGGACTACCACTTTGCATCAATTTGGTCGTCCCCGACTATTTTAACTTGCCTCGGGCGATCGGACTAGCGTAAATGTCGATGCCTGTATGAGTTGTTAGATCCAGCGACCTAACTCATTGAGCCACCCAGGCCCCCTCTATTTCCTTTGAAGTAATTAAACATGTCAGTAATTTGTCACATGTGTACCGTTAAATTTTACGGTAGGTGACCCGTAACTGATTATACAGTAAAACCTGTATTTATAGGAAAGACTGAGGAGCAAGACAAAGCATGCATTAAGGGCAGATGCCCTTTATTTACAGATTCAAACTACATGTACATCGTAACATGATGGGAATAAGAGCGATTTGTTACTGTATTTGTTCTTTTTTCACGACGTAATTATGATAAAGAATTTCAGGACCGATATGTTTTCGTGCAAAAAATACATGCGAATATATATCCACACTTTGCCACATTACATGTATATGTACCAGTATATATTAAATCATGAAATCTTACCCCTTGTATGAACTTATCATTGTCAACATTGACAGTGTCCCATAACATGATGTCTCCTGATTTTGAGCCGACTGCTAAAATATTAGGATTGGTGGGGTGCCACTCCATGGTGGTTACTCTACGATCAAATGGACTTGCATTACGGCATAACCGTAAATCTGATATCCTGTTGACCACTGTGCTTGATAAACTCTGAAAATAACAGCAACTTACATGTGTATTGGGTTATGTATAATACACAGAACTGTATGTGTATTGTTTGAGTGGAAGCGATTCTATGCAGGTTTTATATCATTTGTTTACAACTATTTCTCTTGGAGATCCAGTTGTCAAGAGGGGAGGGTTGGGATTCCATTAACCTGTTTAACCCTTCCACATTTTTGTGCCTGTCCCAAGCCAGGACTTAGCTTTCCAACGTCATAGGGGCTGTGGTCATGATCGTATGATAGCAATCAGTGCCCATCACCACTAAAGTTGTGATTTCGAACACCCGCTCATGGCGAGGCAAACTCAATACATTGTGATAAAGTATGTCAGTGACTTGCAGCAGGTCGGTGGTTTATCTCCAGGTACTCCAGTTTCCTCACCAGTAAAACTGACCGTTACCATATAACTGAAGTATTGTTAAAAGCGGCATTAAACACTGTAAGCCCACCCGATTCAACGACATACATGTGTGTTGTGGTCTCGTTTGTGTACAGTGAGTTAAGATGAGAGGTGATTGTTCGTTTTGTTGATATTGGTGGAATTGATGACCATCACTGTTAAGCTTAAACATTCTTTTCTGAAGTCAGACGCGATTAGAATAATTATATCATTATGAAATCTTTATACACTACCTTTTTTAAACTGACAGTGGCTTTCTGTCCTCTAGAATACTGTTGAAGATAATGAACCAGGTTTTGACTCTTGTACTCCAAGGGAGTAAATCCATGAATATTTGGTACATTTTCTCTTGGTTGAAATCCACAAAGGGGAAAGTCATCAACTCTTTTTTCGCAAACTCTATTATTGGCGACCATGGGAACCAAACTGTTTGTGAGTGGAATATGGTCTCCACCTTCGATATGAACGCTACCTGTACTTTCCTTAACATCAGTAACCTTTAACCTTTCCTCAGACCTTGTCATGCGTTTTTTAAGTTTCTGACTATAGGTTTGTTTATTTTCTTCATTTTCAACTCTAGTTTTTCTTTTCCTTGTTCTTTCAGGCATAATGCTGTAGAAAGAAATTTGAAATAATCATTTTAAATGTACTTATCCCTACATAATTTGATAAAAACAGCATATTAATACAAGAAATGTACACATTTACCAGTGTGGGAAACAGTGTTTTCTCTTATCTCGCCATTTTGGCTAGTTGCTTCAAAATAGTACTCGCCAAATTAGAAGTTTGGCCAGTGGGTAGATACATGTACATGTATTTCTACTGCCAATGATCTAATGCAAATATTTTACATGAGAAATAATAACAAAGAGAGAATTATGTTTTCAATATTCCAATTACTCACTGCATGCTCGGTGTGAGCTGTTAAGATTGACACATCAGACATCTCTAGAATAAATTGACAGACTACAAAAGTAAACCCGGCTTTTTAACATTTACCTTTTTACCATATACATTTTTTTGTATAAAGTCCACCCAAACCCAATTTTATTTGATATCATCAAGTTTTACTCTACCGAATCCGTATTTAAGATAATCTGAATCGTTTCCATTGAACTTTGGGAGGTATATATTAATTTTATTTGATCCCGGTTCGGAATAGGACGCCATCTTTTAGCGTTTACTATCAATAAGAGAAATCAATATGGTGAACGTGAAACATTGCACCGCTAGTCCTATCAATGATTTTGAAGGATTTCTTCATATCTTTTATTGTCGAATAAAAAATTTGATGGGGGTGAGTGCAAAATAATCAGAACTCGCCTCGCGATATTCGGTCGTCAGATTGTCGAGTTCTAAACACAAACATACTCGCCAAATTTGTTCTCTTCTCGTTTTTGGCGAGTTGGCGAGCGGTGGTTTCTTTCACTGATTTACATACATCGTTTCTTTCATTACCCCAATTAAACTCAAATCATAAATTTTTTTCTAGTGGTCACTTTAGTTTTCATTGCTGGGTACCCACAGAGGTGCTCAGCACGTCCCCTGTTAGCGGTTATGGGGTGTCATATCGATAGGGTGCTGTCAGGTTATAATACAGAAAGCCTGTCTTTGGACCATAGCGTGTAAGGTCTTCAGAGAGGACCATACTCCTTGCATGTTAAAGATTTCTTCTGTAGATTTCGAAATCAGTAGGTCCATTGTAGCCACTACAAAAAACTAAATTTTTCGTCCCTTCCCCACTCTCAATCCTTTTCCAGTGGAAGGCAAAAGTTGTTACCCTGGTTGGTGCATTCGACTCGCAGCCGCGAGTGATAAAGTTTACCAGTTGCTTGTCCATGGTCGGTGGTTCTCTCCGGATACTCCGGCTTCTTCTAGTCTTGTCAGAATCAGAACAATGTGTTCAATTGGAGCGAAATGTTTACAAGCGGACACAACGTTACGACTCATGCATAAACACAGGTCCCTGTGGCATAAACACAAACACTGAATGGCTTGATTTTGTTGGTGCATGGATAGTAACAAACGTGTATATTCGTCCAGCTCCATGTGTCGGGACAAACTGTTGGGACTGTATACGTACACAAACATGGATAGTAAAAAACAAAAACATACCGAAATGAAATCGTTTATCGTCCCGGTATATGTTTTCGCATCATCCATTTTATTTTGATTTCCACAGTGTACGCGTTATTTTTAACGTGTCTTCCGGTTTCTATTTCTGGAACGTAAACAGGACTCCAACGTGACATCTGTCAAAAATGTTCAAGGTTGCTTTTAAAGACATAAGTACCAAAAATAGTGAACCTACCTACTGAACCATACTTTTTGTAATGCTAAAAATTTACTTCATTTATAAAGTGGCTGGAAAAAAATCCAAAAGGGCTATATATAATTGAACTATGTCGTCTGCCTCTCAGACACTGGCTCTTCCTGTCATGGGGTCACTGATCGTACTTGTAAACAAAAGAGCTGACTGAAATGTGCCTGTCACTTTGAAAATTAATGTATTTCAGTGTCAACTTTTATTTTATATTACTGTAATAAAATGACATAAAAACAGCCTGATCTTTGACAAAAATACATAAAATGATTAACACTTATNTGACTATCGTTCCATGGATACCGAACCTTGCAAAATTATTGTGCGCCACACGGGCGCTTACATTTTACTTTCACTGCGTCATTTTTCAGCTTAATGCGCAAATTGCGCATGGCGCCGGACTTTCCCGATCACTGTATACGTACACAAACATGGATAGTAAAAAACAAAAACATACCGAAATGAAATCGTTTATCGTCCCGGTATATGTTTTCGCATCATCCATTTTATTTTGATTTCCACAGTGTACGCGTTATTTTTAACGTGTCTTCCGGTTTCTATTTCTGGAACGTAAACAGGACTCCAACGTGACATCTGTCAAAAATGTTCAAGGTTGCTTTTAAAGACGCAAGTACCAAAAATAGTGAACCTACCTACTGAACCATACTTTTTGTAATGCTAAAAATTTACTTCATTTATAAAGTAGTTGGAAAAAAATCCAAAAGGGCTATATAAAATTGAACTATGTCGTCTGCCTCTCAGACACCGGCTCTTCCTGTCATGGGGTCACTGATCGTACTTGTAAACAAAAGAGCTGACTGAAATGTGCCTGTTTCTTGTATAAAATACATGTCACTTTGAAAATTAATGTATTTCAGTGTCAACTTTTATTTTATATTACTGTAATAAAATGACATAAAAACAGCCTGATCTTTGACAAAAGTACATAAAATGATTAACACTTGTATATTTGTTTCTTTTTAGCAAAATTATATACTAAACACTAAATAACTGTGCAAAACATCACATCAGCATGCGCAGTGCATGTGGTTTCAGCACTAAAATAAACATCAAAAGTAAACACAATTTTGAAAGTGGTCATTTTCAAACATTCTGTTTTTTTATTTAGATGTAGTATGATTTGTAGTTGGCCAGAACCATGAAATTTTAAAACCAGCCATTTCCGGATTTTATGTTTTTTTCCAACCTGTTTTTACTTCATACGAAAACATATGACACCATCTACAGTAGACGAGATTAAAATAGCAACTGAACTGCATGCTAGGCCTACATACAATGTTTTGCGTTAGTTGTAATTGACTGAACATTACATAAATATGTATGTAAGTTAAACCAGAAATGGTTTAAATTTACACCGTGAAGTGATGTTTTGTTTACCTTTCAACTGTCTAACATGTGTACATGTGCAATATTAAGTGAGTTATGTAAATTCGGCGGGAAAGTGCATGACGGGATAGGGGAAAACCATAGATCTGCGCTTGTTGTCGATGTGTACATTACTCCAACTGTTGGAGAACTCGTTTTTTTCCTTATAACAGCCGTGTAGGCTAATTATACGCATCTGCTAATTAGATTCATCCGCATGATTTCAAATATAGTCTTTGAACTTTTAATTTGATAAATTAGACACGAAAAATACCTTTTTAAGGTTATAAATTGATTTTTTTTATGTGGATTTGCTGTAAGAAAACGAAAATTTAGCTAATGCTGCACTTCAGGGTATCATAAAAATTATCCTACATACACAGTTTTGGATATATCAAGCTATGTTTCGGTTTGTTTGTAAAACTAATTGATATCAACATCTGTACCAAATTTCATTCTTCTACGGCATTCAGAACATGGTTTAATTTATATAGTATAGGGGTGCGTTTAATAATTAGCCTACATCGTGTTCACCCATAAAAAGCAGTGTTGGTCACATTTCAGGAAAAAACAAATAATCTGATAGACAACATGTTATTATACACCCTTCTAATATCCCATTAGAAATGTATGTTTTCTATAGTGTATGATTAGTGTAATGCATTACCGGGGTAGTAAAAGGGAAAACATGAAATGCTACTTACCATTCGAAGTCAACTGATCCAAACTTTTTCCTATGAATGCACTGTCTTTAAGTGTTTTAACCACTTAACTTTTGCTTTTTATGAATTAAATGTTTAAAGTTCCAATATGTTTAAGTAAACATCCTGCAAACTGCTCTGCCAGATGAACTGAATGTATTAACGGTGTATCGGAATGTCCCCCCCCCCCCAAAATGTAGCCTGCCTCCTATGAATAAAGGAGCAAGCCGATGAGAAGATCTGCAGTTTGTACCCATAGGTATGCTGACTGCTTGTTGATAAACACTTCCACCAAACATAGCAAATATGTTGTCAATCAAACACTCGAGCATTTTGATGCCATTAGTTTCAGAGAAATTTTTGTTAGAATCAGTGTTTTTTTTTGTTTTTTTTTTTACAAAATAAGACTTACCCCTTCCTACTACAAGGTATTTGTATCTATGTTGTGCATTCTTTTTTATGAAACACAGTTGGACTAATTCTTTTAATCTATCCTTTAGTTTTGAGTGGAAATAGTTGGGTAGAAGTTAATTTTTCTAAAGCTATTACACGAGGAGAGGAACCTTGATTGTATATATACTCTAACAGTATTTCAGAATGCACATCTGATTTACACCACCCCTGGAGTAGCTAGTGTCACAGTAACTCTGAAGCCAGGTTTTGACCGCCGATAGAATACATGTTAATAATTTGGAAAGAGGTTTCATATGGAGTATTTGGCAGACCCTTATATATAATGCTGTTTGTAAGGACACTTGTCTTTGTGCAAAATGTGCTCGACTTGTACATGTACCTGAATTGAGTGAGTGATTGTTGTTTAACGCCAATTCAGTAATTTTGCAGCTATATCATGGCGAGAACAAGTTAATTATCAATGAGATGATGATGATGAGGTCCATTTTATTCTAGAACAACACGATGAGTTGGATTTTTATAGTGCTAATTCACTGAAACAACAGTCCGTGGGTAGACATGTAGCTCCATTCAGACACATTATTCTGATTCCGAGCCAACCAGTCTTTGCTATTTCTCCTTAATGCTGCATGCTTAGCAGAGAAGCAACAAATATCAATTCTAAAGTATTTGATTTGACCCGACCGGGGCTTGAACCCACGATCTATTGCACTCGAAGCGAGCACGCTAACCATTACGCCACCGATGCGGTTTGTGTACCTGAATTGACCAGACTTTATGGTCATAAAACTGTTGAGTATGAGTTTCGTACTCAGTACTCTATAATCTCCCAATCAGAGCTCTTTATTTATATGATACAGTGTTCTGATTGGCTGTTTTTCGAGTATGAGTTTCGTACTCAGTATTTCATAATCTCCCAATCAGAGCTTTTTATTTATATGATACAGTGTTCTGATTGGCTGTTTTTCGAGTATGAGTACTGTACAAAAAAAAACATGCTAAAAATGTTGTATGTGGGATAGGTCAGGTACTTAGCCATAGTCTGGTAATTCAGATACCCAGCATTCTCTACCAGTTAAAATGGTCATCACCAAGTAGCTTCACAGGTGTCACTAATAACTAGTAGAGCAGGAACTGCCTACCCTTCTGGAACACCTGCGCTCATCCCTACTTTGTGTTTCATGTTGCTCGATCTTTAGTTTTCTGTGTAGTGTTTTGTGGATCATTGTTTGTCTTTTTCTTTTGGCCATTGTGGTGTTTGTCTTTTTCTTTTGGTCATTGTGGTGTTTGTCTTTTTCTTTTGG
>MJUT01024995.1:1747208-1758885 GCA_002080005.1 Gigantidas platifrons
AAAAACACAGACTTGTCGCAAGTCTTTGTCAAGCTTTATCACAATGTTATGTTGAGTTGACCTCGCCATGAACGGAATTCAAACTCCCAACTTTAGTGGTGATAGGCACTGATCGCATAGGTATTTGGATTTACAACTCCCAAATGATCAGGATCATCATCAGTGGGGGCAAGTTTTGGGAGAGGACCAGAAAATGAAAGTGTCAAGTTTTACACAAACATGTACATGTTACGAGTGATTCGTCTTTATACCTTTTTGATTGAAACTGGAACCTTATTCAAAAAGTGTCAGTTAACGTCTCGGTTAAATTTCTGCTAAAAAATGGTATTCACGAAGCCTCCGTTCCCATTAAACAGGTACTTAGAGGTAATTCAAACTTTTTATGCTGGGATTGCACAAAAAATAAGACATATTGCTTTTTTTATTAGCCAGACACAAGCTTTGAAGTAAGCTCTCTCCCTCATATCTCTGTCCCCGCTCTCTCTCTTTCTGTCTCTTGCACCTTTTCTCTTCTCTCTCCCCCTCTCTTATCTCCTCTCAATATCTGTCACCTTCCCCCTCTCTCTTATCTCCTCTCAATATCTGTCACCTTCCCCCTCTCTCTTATCTCCTCTCAATATCTGTCACCTTCCCCCTCTCTCTTATCTCCTCTCAATATCTGTCACCTTCCCCCTCTCTCTTATCTCCTCTCAATATCTGTCACCTTCCCCCTCTCTCTTATCTCCTCTCAATATCTGTCACCTTCTCTCTAGTCTATTCTCTCATTCTAAATCTGTCTCCTCTCTTTATCTCTCACTGTCTCTTATCTACAAAAAAAAGTACTCCTTTCCTCTGTCTCTCTCTTCCCTCTACCTGTCTTTTCTCTTTCTCTCTCTAACTCTGGCTCTCCCACTCTCTCTTTATCTCACTGTCTCTCTCTCTAACTCTGGCTCTCCCACTCTCTCTTTATCTCACTGTCTCTCTCTTCCCTTGCTCTATCTCCCCTCCCTCTCTTATCACTCTCTTTCCATACTCTATTCTCTCACTCTAAATCTCTTTCCCTCTCTTCTCTCTGCTCCCCTCTCACTTTCTCTCCATGTTTTCAGAGATGCAGCTAATCGTCGGCCCTGTCGGACCTAAGGGGCAGAATTTTAGAGGGTCCGGCAAATGACGTCTTTGTGTCAGACCTAATGACCGGTAAATATTTTTACTGCTTGGGGCTGTCAAAAATTAAATTTCTGTCGGTCCTGGTTACCTCTTAGATCCCTTAGTGAAGGATCTTTGATTATCGTTAATAAAGTCAAAAGTCGTAAACAAATCGGTAAAAATTTCTGTTCCTTCCTGTTTATGCTAAATTTCGGGAACCAGTTCCCATTCCAGATTTTATTTCGAATCCTATCGGTAATCATTGTAAATTGTAATTTGATCATTTCCGTTATGGCTGCATGGCCAATTAAGTTTACAAAGGGGTCTAAATCTGGAAAAAAAGCAACCACTACCTATCGATTTATCTACAGAGAATAAAAAAGCCAAAAGGTCGGCATACAAGAAGGAGAGGCGACCAGGGCGATCCTTTAATCAAAAATGGAAGGACAAAATGTCAGAACAAACAAATGACGACTTGATATCAAAATACTCATTAGAGGAATAATAAAATCTTAATACAGTCAAACCTGTCTATAGTGGTCACCTGGGGGAGATTGACAAAATTACCGCTATATACAGGTGACCTTTATGCGAAGGGTTTTGATTTTTTGACAAAATATTGCACATTAGTTGTAAATAAACATTTTTCATTACATCTCATGTTTTTAATAATGTTTACTGGTTATTTTGTTCCTGTCGTAATTTTACTCTGGTTTACATTTATTGTTGATGAAATTATCTCAATATGATATGATTTGAATAAAACATACAAATAAATAAATAAAGATATTTAATAAACAAAAGTACAATTTCCAGTAACACGAGGTTGAACTGGGAACGTTGTTTTCAAAATCGTAAAGAATCTCGCATTTTCTTTAAAGAATGTTCATTATCTGGGTATGACCAACATCCATCTCCTCGCCCACAGCCCGACAACTTTTCCCAACATCACAATGATTTATCGCTTTCACTTTGTTGTCAAAGTTCAGAGCTTTCCTATTTACGGATGTTGATTTTGACATGATGCACTAGATAAAAAATATTTTTGGTGAGTGAATTTCTATTCTCGTCGTAATGAATAAAAATCCTCAATAACGCCCGGGGATAAACTGTCCTTTATGTCATTTACGATTCACAAAACAAAATGTGTTTGTTTATTTAATTAATTAAATTAGTCAATATATTTTGTAACACATCATGATTTTTGGTACATTTGAGAAAAATACTGATCTTCCGAAATTACTTCCAGTATTATTTTTAAAATAAAATTGACCGTTATAGGGTTTTACACTGAAAATTACTTATAAATGGTGACCGCTGACCGCATTGAACAGGTGACCGCTATATCGAATTAAAATATATAGTCAAATGCACCGGGAGAGCACACAAGTGACCATTATATAAAGGTGACCGTTAGGACAGGTTTGACTATAATATGAATTATTCTATAGTAGTAAATTCTTTAGTGTGAATTTCTATCAAAGTCATTCTTTAGAATATAAAGACGTATTCACCGCCTCAGATTTAATATTCACCGCGGTAAATCTCACGTGTTACTATTTTAGGAACATGGAATTTCTTTTAGGAACGTTTAATCAACCAATGAAAAAAGTAGTGCATTTGCAGAATCCGTAATACAAAAACAAAATTGATGCAGACGTACTGCCAAATTTGCCAGTTTGTCGGACGGAACATTGAAAAATATATTAAATGATAAAGTTTCAGATAATGTCATGGTGATGTAAACAATAATGTAGCACTACCTCAGGACAGTGGACATGTAACTTTTTATTTCAGAATACCACTATTTCCTCAACATAGAGAATAAAACAATTACTGTCTTTTGATTCTGTAAATATGTGGATTAATTGACTTTTGAAAAAAAAAAAAAAAATGATATTCACTTCGCCCTTTCGGGCTCAGTGAATATAATTTTTGTCAAGTCAATAAATCCACACATTTACCTCATCAAAAGACAGTAATTGTATAGTATTGATTACTTGATGTTGCAGGGCTATCTAAATTGAATATAGTCTCAGTCACTAACCCCCCTTTTGGCAATATCCTTAATCTGATTCTGGTCATAGTAATCGTTTTACTGTGTCAAGGCTTTAAGATTGTCCCTTTAAAAAATCATACTGTATTGAAAGTGAAATATTAAAAAAAAGGAGGTCAGGCAAAACTCTTACTTGCAAGACCCAATGTCTGACAGGATTTTTTTTTTATCTGCAACTCTGTGTGTCTCTCTCTCCCCCTCTCACTCTTTGTCTCTCCCATCCATCTGCCTCTCTCTCTATTCTCTCCTCTCACCTATCTCACTCTCTACCTCTTTTCTCTCTCCTTTCACTCTGTCTCTCCCACTCCTGTCTTCTCTCTCCTCTCACTCTATCTCCCTCTCTTCTTATCATTTCGTGTCTCTCCCTGTCTCTTCTCTCCCTCTGTATATCTCCCTTTCACTCTCCCCCTGTCTCCCTTTCCTCCCTCTCTCCAATACTCTCACTGTCTCCCTCCATCTTTTCTATCTCCTCTACTGTCTCTCTCTCTCCTCGTCTCCCTCAAAACTCTCTCCTCTCGCTCTGTGTATCTCCCTCTCTTCTGTCTCCTCTCACTATCCCTCCCTCTCTCCTCTACTCTCACTGTCTCTCCCTCCCTGTCCCCCTCTATTCTCTCTCCTCTCACTGTCTCCCTCTACTCTCTCTCTCTTCTACTCTCACCATCCCTCTCCTCTACTCTCACTGTCTCCCTCTTTTCTATCTCCTCTCGCTCTATATCTCTCTCTCTCTTCTGTCTCCCTCTCCTTTCAATCCTCTCCCTCCATCCCTATCTCCTCTACTCTCAGTCTCCCTCCCTCTCTCCTCTCACTGTCTCCTCAGTCTATCCCTCTATCTCCTCTCAATTCTCTCTCTCCCTCCCTCCTCTCAGTCTATCCCTCTATTCTCTCTCTCACTCCCTCTTTTCTATCTCCTCTCACTCTGTATATCTCCCTCTCTTCTGTCTCCTCTCACTCATCTGCCTCTCTCACTATCTCCCTCTCTGCCTCCCGCTCTCCTCTACTCTACCTGCCTCTCTCCTCTGTTTTCAGTCTCCCTAACTCCTCTACTCTCACTGTCTCCCTCTCCCCTTCCATCCCTCTCTCATCTACTCTCACTGTCCCTCTCTCTCCCTCTTCTATCTCCTCTCACTCTGTATATCTCTCTTCTGTCTCCCTCTCCTCTCATTGTCTCCCTCCCTCTCTCCTCTACTCTAACGGTCTCCTGTCTATCCCTCTATCTCCTCTCACTGTCTCCCTCTATTATCTCTCTTCCTCCTCTACTCTCACTGTCTCCCTGTACTCTCTCTCCTACTCCCTCTTCTATCTCCTCTCCCTCTGTATATCTCCCTCTCACTCTCCCATTTGTCTCCCTTTCCTCTCACTCTCTGTCCCTCTCTCCTCTACTCTCGCTGTCTCCCTCTCAGTCTCTCATCTCCCTCAATTCTCTCTCTCCCTCCGTCTCCTCTACTCTCACCCTCCCTCTCTACTCTCACTGTCTCCCTCTCTCTCCTCTGTCTCCCTCCCTATCTCCTCTACTCTCACTGTCTCACTCTCTTCTATCTCCCCTCACTCTGTATATATCTCTCCCTCTCTATCTCCTCTACTCTCACTGTCTCCTTCTCGGTCTATCCCTCTATCTCCTCTCACTGTCTCCCTCTATTATCTCTCTTCTCTCCTCTACTCTCACTGTCTCTCCATGTACTCTCTCTCACTCCCTCTTTTCTATCTCCTCTCACTCTATATATCTCCCTATCTCTCCTCTACTCTCACTGTCTCCCTCTCCCCTCAATTTTCTTTCTCTCTCTCTCCCTGTCTCCCTCTACTCTTTCTCTCCCTGTCTCCCTCTACTCTTTCTCTCACTGTCTCCCTCTCCTCTCAATTTTCTTTCTCTCTCACTGTCTCTCTCTCCTCTCTCCCTTACTCTCACCCTCCCTCCTCTACTCTCAATGTCTCCCTCTACTCTCTCTCACTCTCTCCTCTACTCTCACTGTCTCCGTCTCAGTCTATCCCTCTATCTCCTCTCAATTCTCTATCCCTCCCTCCTCTACTCTCACTGTCTCACTCTTTTCTATCTCCTCTACTCTGTATCTCCCTCTATTCTCTGCCTCTCTCACAGTCTCCCTCTACTCTCTCTCTTTTCTATCTCCTCTCACTCTGTATATCTCCCTCTCTTCTGTCTCCTCTCACTTTCCCCTTTGTCTCCCTTTCCTCTCACTCTCCTCTATTCCCACTGTCTCTCCCTCCCTCTCTCATCTACTCTCACTGTCTCCCTCTTCTCTATCTCTCTCTCACTGTCTCCCTCTCCCTCCATCTCCTCTAAATTTTCTTTCTCTCACTCTCCCTGTCTGCCTCTACTCTTTCTCTCACTCTCTCCTCTACTCTCACTGTCTCCCTCTCCTCTCAATTTTCTTTCTCTCACTCTCCCTGTCTGCCTCTACTCTTTCTCTCACTCTCCTCTACTCTCACTGTCTCCCTCCTCTACTCTGTCTCTCCTCTCAATTCTCTCTCCTTCCTCTACTCTCACTGTCTCTCCCTGTACTCTCTCTCCTCTACTCTCAGTCTATCCCTCTATTCTCTCTTCTATCTCCTCTACTCTGTCTCTCCTCTCAATTATCTGCCTCTCTCACTGTCTCCCTCTGCCTCCTGCTCTCCTCTACTCTCACTGCCTCTCCTCTGTTCTCAGTCTCTCCTTCCCTCCTCTACTCTCACTGTCTCCCTCTCTCTTCCTCTTTTCTATCTCCTCTCACTCTGTATATCTCCCTCACTCTCCGTCCCTCTCTCCTCTACTCTCACCCTCTTTTCTATCTCCTCTCACTCTGTATATCTCTCTTCTGTCTCCTCTCACTGTCTCTCTCTCCTCTACTCACACTGTCTCCCTCCCTCTCTACTCTCACTGTCTCCTCAGTCTACCCCTCTATCTCCTCTCAATTCTCTCCCCCTCCTCTCACTGTCTCCCTCTATTATCCCTCTTCCTCCTCTACTCTCAGTCTCTCCCTGTACTCTCTCTCTCCTACTCCCTCTCCCATTTGTCTCCCTTTCCTCTCACTCTGTCCCTCTCTCCTCTACTCTCACCGTCTCCCTCAATTCTCTCTCTCTCTCTTCTGTCTCCCCTACTCTCACTGTCTCCCTCCCTATCTCCTCTACTCTCACTCTCTTCTATCTCCTCTCACTCTGTATATATCCCTCTCTCTCTATCTCCTCTACTCTCACTGTCTCCTCAGTCTATCCCTCTATCTCCTCTCAATTCGCTCTCCCTCCCTCCCTCCTCTCACTGTCTCCCTCTATTATCTCTCTTCTCTCCCTCACTCTCTCCTCTACTCTCACTGGCTCCCTCTGTCTCTCCATGTACTCTCTCTCTCACTCCCTCTTTTCTATCTCCTCTCACTCTATATATCTCCCTCTCCTCTCCCCTCAATTTTCTTTCTCTCTCACTCCCTCCTCTACTCTCACTGTCTCCCTCTCCTCTCAATTTTCTTTCTCTCTCACTCTCCTCTCACCGTCTCCCTCTTTTCTATCTCCTCTCCCTCCCTCCTCTACTCTCACTGTCTCCTCAGTCTATCCCTCTATCTCCTCTCAATTCTCTCTCCCTCCCTCCTCTACTCTCTCACTCCCTCTTTTCTATCTCCTCTCACTCTGTATATCTCCCTCTCTTCTGTCTCCTCTACTCTGTATCTCCCTCTATTCTCTGCCTCTGTCTCCCTCTACTCTCTCTCTTTTCTATCTCCTCTCACTCTGTATATCTCCTCTCACTCTCCGTCCCTCTCTCCTCTACTCTCACTGTCTCCCTCTGAATCTCTCTCCCTACTCTACTCTCAGTCTCTCCCTCTATTCTCTCTCACTCCCTCTTTTCTATGTCCTTACTCTGTATATCTCCCTCTCTTCTACTCTGTATCTCCCTCTATTCTCTCTGCCTCTCTCATTGTCTCCCTCTACTCTCTCTCCCTCTTTTCTATCTCCCTCTCTTCTGTCTCCTCACTTTCCCCTTTGTCTCCCTTTCCTCTCACTCTCATCTACTCTCCCTCCCTCTCTCATCTACTCTCACTCTCCCTCTATTCTCTATCTCTCTCCTCAACTCTCACTGTCTCCCTCTCCTCTAAATTTTCTTTCTCTCACTCTCCCTGTCTGCCTCTACTCTTTCTCTCACTCTCTCCTCTCAATTTTCTTTCTCTCACTCTCCCTGTCTGCCTCTACTCTTTCTCTCACTTCCTGTCTGCCTCTACTCTTTCTCTCACTGTCTCCCTCCCCTCTCATCTACTCTCACTGTTTCCCTCTCTCTTCTCTACTCCCTCCCTCTCTATTCTATTCTCTCACTCTCCCTCCCTCTCTCCTCTATGTCTATCTCTCTTTCCCTCCCTCTCATCTACTCTCACTGTCTCCCTCCCTCTCCTCTACTCTCAGTCTCTCCCTCCCTCCTCTACTCTCAGTTTCTTTCTCTCCCTCCCTCTCTCCTCTACTCTGTCTCTCTCTTCTCTACTCCCTCCATCCTCTACTCTGTCTCTCTCCCTCCCTCCTCTACTCTCATCCCCTCTCTCATCTACGCTCACGGTCTCCCTTTATTCTCTCTCACTCACTCCTCTACTCACTGTCTCCCTCTTCTCTCTCTCCTCTACTCTCACCCTCTATTCTCTCACTCCCCTCTACTCTCAGTTTCCCTCCCTCCTCTACTCTGTTTCTTTCTCTCCCTCCCTCTCATCTACTCTCACTGTTTCCCTCCCTCCTCTACTCTCACCATCTCCCTTTATTCTCTCCTCTACTCTGTCTCTCTCTCCCTCCCTCTCCTCTCACTGTCTCTTTATTCTCTCCTCTCTCCCTCCCTCCTCTACTCTCACTGTCTCTCCCTCTCCTCTCACCCTCCCTCTTTTCTATCTCCTTCTCAGTCTATCCCTCTATCTCCTCTCAATTCTCTCTCTCCCTCCCTCCTCTACTCTCACTGTCTCCCTCTGAATCTCTCTCCCTCCTCTACTCTCTCACTCCCTCTTTTCTATCTCCTCTCACTCAGTATATCTCGCTCTCTTCTGTCTCCTCTCACTCTCCTCTACTCTGTATCTCCCTCTATTCTCTGTCTCTCTTTTCTATCTCCTCTCACTCTGTATATCTCCCTCTCTTCTGTCTCCTCTCACTCTCCATCCCTCTCTCCTCTACTCTCACTGTCTCCCTCCCTCTCTCATCTACTCTCACTGTCTCCCTCTATTCTCTATCTCTCCTCAACTCTCACTGTCTCCCTTTCCCTCCATCTCCTCTCAATTTGCTTTCTCTCACTGTCTCCCTCCCCTCTATTCTCACTATTTCCCTCTCTCTTCTCTACTCCCTCCATCTCTACTCTATTCTCTCACTGTCTCCCTCTCAGTCTCTTTCTCTCCCTCCCTCTCTCCTCTATGTCTCTCTCTTTCCCTCCCTCTCTCCTCTACTCTCACCCTCTATCCTCTCACTGTTTCCCTCTCAGTCTCTCCCTCCCTCCTCTACTCTCAGTTTCTTTCTCTCCCTCCCTCTCATCTACTCTCACTGTTTCCCTCTCTCTTCTCTACTCTCACCGTCTCCCTTTATTCTCTCCTCTACTCTGTCTCTCTCTCCCTTCCCTCCTCTACTCTCTCTCTCTCTCATCTACTCTCACTGTCTCCCTTTATTCTCTCTTCTCTCTCTATATCTCCCTCTCTTCTGTCTCCTCTCACTCTCCTCTACTCTCACTGTCTCTGCCTCCCTCTCTCCTCTACCTGTCTCCCTCTATTCCCTCTCTCCTATCACTCTCCCTCCTCTACTCTCAGTCTCTACCTCTATTTTATCTCTCACTTCCTCTCTCCTCTACTCTCCCTCCCTCTATATCTCTTTCTCTTGTCTCCTCTCACTGTCTCTCTCCTCTACTCTCAGTCTATCCCTCTATTCTCTCTCTCACTCCCTCTTTTCTATCTCCTCTCACTCTGTATATCTCCCTCTCCTCTCTCTCTTCCTCTTTTCTATCTCATCTCACTCTCCACCTCTCTCCTATACTCTCACTGCCTCCCTCTCCTCTCAATTTTCTTTCTCACTGTCTCCCTGTCTCCTCTACTCTCACTGTCTCCCTCTCCTCTCAATTTTCTTTCTCACTGTCTCCCTCCCTCCTCTACTCTCAGTCTCCCTCTCTACTCTCACTGTCTCTTTCTCTCCCTCCCTCTCTCCTCTACTCTGTCTCTCTTTCCCTCCCTCTCATTTACTCTCAGTCTCCCTCCCTCTCTCCTCTACTATCACTGTCTCTCTCACTCCTCTACTCTCACTGTCTCCCTCTCCTCTACTCTCACCCTCCCTCTCCTCTACATCTCTCCCTCATTCACTCCTCTACTCTAACTGTCTCCCTCTCAGTCTCTCCTATTCTCTCCCTCCCTCTCTCCTCTACCTGTCTCCCTCCTCTACTCTCACTGTCTCCCTCCCTCTATATCTCTTTCTCTTGTCTCCCTCTCTCCTCTGCTCCCACTGTCTCTCTCCTCTCAATCTCTCCCTTCTCTACTTTCACTCTCTCCCTCTATTCTCTCTCTCTCTCCCTCCCTCCCTCTCCTCTACTCTCATTGTCGATTAATCGATTTACTTTTCTCAAAATATTAATAATCAAATGATCACCAAAAGAAGAAAACAGAAGTTCAACACTACTTTTTATTCAAAAAATGAGCATCATATCGTTTGTATCATAAACGGCCTCCACATATCGTGAAGCGAACCTTCCCCAAAATAATCGCAATTTCGGGACATACGGTGAATCGTTTCCTCCTTAATTGACTGCATTCACCTGACCTTTTAAATGTTATGAAAACAATGCCGATTAATTCCACTAAATTTTACCTGTAAACACAATAATTGGGTGAACGCTTTTGTCCGGATGTTGATTGATCAGTTATAGAAAACAGGGAACTTATTCACACTGCGTCTAAATTAGTGGACCCGTTAAGTTAAGGGAGAATTTAACGCGCATGTCAGCTAAATTTTAAAGTGGTATTCACAAACTTCTCTGTAAACGTTAAACGAGAGAGAGGTAGAGTGAGGCACACTAGGGCTATCAAATTATTAATTTCCTTGGGAGATTATCAATTTCCGTGGTAAAGTATTAAATTTTAATAATTTTCTGCTGAAATTCAGTGTGACTACCACAGATTGCGTGTGACTCGCAAATATTAATAATTTCCCGTGAACATTAATACTTGGTGAGCCAAGATTTGATCGATAATCTTCATATTTATCTTATATTGTCAATCTTATATGATTATTGAATTTGTACGGATGCGTACGTATACGTGATCGAGTTGAGAAAACAGTGATGTTTTGTTTTCATTTAGTTATCAATTTGTATTGTATCGATAGTGTATTCACTGCTGACAGAAAATAAAAAATGAATACACATTTCTCCAAGGTCCACTTTTAAAAGTTTAATTCTGTTTTATTAAATATATGCAATAAAGTAATAGTATTCAAGCCATCAGTGTCAAAAAATAAAAACGGAATACACATTTCGCAAAGAGAGAGTTAAACAAATTTAAGTCAGTTTTCATGAATATATACAATCAAGTGTATATTGTAGTAACTTTTAATGATGAATGTTGTATTAAAAAATCCCTTCTTCCTTGTTTAAATAACCATTGTGTTTTTTTGTAAACTTTACCCCATCTGTTTGTGTACTGCACGATAAGTACAATGTAGACTGATCCGACCATGAGAGCTATATATAGCACATAGGTAAATTATTGTAGCTTATATGTATATTTTCAACCATGATTTGATTTTTACTCTTTTTGCTTAAGAATAATTGTCTTTAGTGCTTTGCAGGAAACTGCATGTATTTCTTTTATTTTACAGACATTTCAAGAAAAGGTATCAACATATAAAATCGTTTGTTTTGTGTTATTTAATTTACTTTCCATTACATGCAAATTATTTTTATTATTTTCTGTTTAAGTTTTTATCATTTTTTTATTTTTTATTTGTTTCTTGGCTCACCTCGCCAAAGGCAATGTGAGCTTTTGGCATTCGCCTTCCATTAATTTTCACATTTTAATTTTCTCCACTGAAACCCCTTCTCCAAATGAACTGGAACTAGGTAGGAAGCATCTATGGAAGGTCCTCTATAAAGATTGCTCATTTCGTTCCGATCCGTTAACAAACATGGCCGCAATTGTTGTTTCTGATTGGATGATTTTCTAAAAAATCTTCTCTGAAACCGCTTGGCCAAATGAACCAAAACTTGGTAGGAAGCATCAATTTAATGTCCTCTATCAAGATTGCAGATTTCGCCCCGATACGTTAACAAACATGGTTGCCACAGGCAATTCTTGTTTCTGATTGGTTGTTTACTAAAAATTTGTCTCCTCTAACCGCTTGGCCAAATGAACCAAAACTTAGTAGGAAGCATCTCTATACATTTTGGGCCCCAATCGTTGACAAACATGGCCGTCACAGACAATTCTTGATTTTGATTGGTTGATTTCTAAAAAAAATCTTCTCTGAAACCGCTTGGCGAAATGAACCTAAACTTGGTAGGCAGCTCTATGGAAGGTCCTCTAT
>MJUT01024995.1:1779595-1791048 GCA_002080005.1 Gigantidas platifrons
CCCCCTCCCCCCTGGATCCGCCCCTGCATTGTCTGTTTAATGTCAGTTTATGTGTGTATTGCTATACACAAAAGGGTTTATATATGCAATAAAGATCATTATGTATAATTCCAACGCTAAGATAAAAATTGCTCAGAGAAAGGAATGAAAGAAAGAAGAAATTAGAATTGTTGATACATTTATTTAAAAAATAACAAGATGACTAGATAATAAACATTCCACAAGAAAATAAAGTGTACACGAACTTTTATGGCACTAGACACTGGTCGTAGTTAATATGTAACAGTGTAATTCAAATCGTTTGAAATGGACGGACAATTTGATGTACCTTTCAAACCATAAATCAGTTACATCCTTACATAAGGTCGCATAAGATTATGAAAAGAAAGTTTCAACAGTGGTGGTCAACAATTCCACGAATAATCACCTCCCATATTAACTCATTGAACAACAACAAAAAAGACCACCACATGTGACGTTCGAAATCTTCCTGGCTTGAGACAGACACAAAATTATGGCGGAGTTAAATCAGTATACATATGCAACTCAAATGTCATGAGCAGATATGCTGTTTGATTTGATGTCGAATTCAGGATAACGTTTAATAATACGACATTAAAGCCCACTGCCACATGTCTGCAGTTATAGCAATGACATTGGGCTTTAATAATAATTTGAGATACAAAGAAGTGATCAAGAGGCTCACACCAGTCTATACCTCTCACTTGGTAATAAAAAAATTATTTTATTACCTATCCTCCTCATTGATAATAAATTTCGTTTGCACAAATTATAATCTCCTATCAACTTGTAGATTCTATTTTGGTTATAAAAGTTCACTAAGTGTTTGCCCAGGCGAGATAACAATACACAAATAAATCCATCTTGCTGAATTATGGGAATGCCACTGATGTTTTTTACCTTGGACTTTGATGAACGTTCAAAATATCAAAAATATAAACTAATTTTCAAATTGTTTGGTTGAATTGTGAATGTTTAAAGTAACTAACCAATCTCTTACCCAGATTTATCGATCCTTAAATTAATAAGATTCGATAGCTCTATGTGTAAGAGATTGGCGACTCGCCACATCTCGACTGATTCCCTTACACAGTCCTCCATCAAAAGAGAACAGTGGATTCACCAGAGGTTTGCCGATTTAGAGATTTACAACTTTCGAAAAAATATTTCAGTTATATCATTGTGGCCATTTCAATTGGCAGAGGAAGTCGAAGTACCGGGTATAAATTATACCGATCTTCCAGATGTCACTACCCAGGGGCGGACCCAGGATTTCAAGTTAGCGGGCGTACTTAAAATAATCTTGCCGAGCGGAGCGAGGCGCGAATTTTTTTTGGTATTTCGTGTGAAAAATCACGGTTTTACGCAAAAAAATCATATTTTTCCAATTTTAGGGGGGGCGCGCGCCGGGTGCGCCCCCCCCCCTGGATCCGCCTGCTATCAGACTTCACTACCACATGATATGCCAAATACAAACAAGAAACTGTTTAACTACTTAATATTTATAAATGTCTTTTACCTCTCAATTAAACAGTTATAGCTTGAAAATGATATGTATGAATTGATGGATGCCTAAACTCTGGGGACTCAATTACTCAAAAGATTTATTGTAAGTTTGAGAGTCAAATCTAAAAAAAAAATGTGTAATTCTTATCATTCTATTCTTAAAAAACAACATATATCTTTGCATATTCAATTTACAAAAATAGTGAAAAATATATAATCAGCACGTATGAATACACATGTTTATCGATGTATAAGCTTCATAACTTGGCGCTACCGTCCAATGGAATTATTGTAGTTATGATCTGTGGTTACATTGACTGTTAATGGTGAAAATCAGTACAACCACTTTACAAAATTAAAATCAAGACTGTAGAACAAATAAAATGATCATTTTTTGTCCCTTGAAGTTACAATTAATGAAACACTATGGCCCCACACTCACATCATACAATTATACAAAACAATAAAAACAAAAACAAAAACAAAAACAAACAACAACAAAACAAAAACAGAAAACGGAAAATTCTTGTTTATGATATATTGCCTGGTGCAAATTTGCCTAATTCTATCTGAAATTGATGTGAAGTGCAATGTATGCCAATACTTCAGCTATATTTTGGCTATAACATGAGGTCATGCTTAGCAACATCATCGGTAACCCACGGCTGACCATGCTTCGATTCCTCTCCACTCTCTATTAAATGGAGAGTAATTGGAGTGTGATCATTTGTTAGTTACTGACCGTAGTTTTAGCGATGGATGAACCCTGAATGTCCGAAGAAAATTAATAGAAGTAGAATACCAGTTAGTGTTTCACCAAAAAAGTGCACCGGGGGGGGGGGGGGATACATAAACACACGACAAATACGTTTCAAACGGAGAGTCCCAACCTTTACATACACATAAAATGAAATATGAGCTTATAGTAAAAATATTATTGATCCTATGGTGTGTATGTTATTTTATAAATGGTATGATTTATTTGAGCAGGATATTGGAAATTAAAAATATATAAAATAGTTGGAATAACTACGTCTAACAAGGGTTTATATACATGTACATTTGTGTATTTTGAAAATGCATATGGACCACCCATGTGTCCATATTAATAAAGATATAAAAAGATATAATAGTTTTAGGGAAGAATATCTTAACATAATTTGGTAAAAAAATAATAATATAAAAAACATTATTGCCAAATATTGACAACATGATACATGTTACAGAAATTTCTACAATGAAAAACTTCTACAAATTCTAGGAAAGTGGAAAACATAATTTACATAGATAATTCTTCATATGAAATTTTGAATGGAACCACCAATAAGTGATACATTCATTACTTATATAAAACTTTTTGTTGTTGCATTTATTAAATGTTTTCAGAGAGTATTGAATGTAAAATAATATTCAAAACTGACAATGAAATTTCAGGTTTCTACATCCATTGAAAATTTATTGACATATTAGAAAAAATTATGCTTGCACACAAATTTGATTTCAGACTACATGTATTTATCATCCATTCAAATAATGCCTGGTTATTTATATGCTATTTTTTTTTCTGAGCTTCTGTCTTAATTGGAATAACAGTTTCCTTTATAGCTAATTCAGCCTCCTTGAATTTCATATACTTCTGAGTGTTTCCCACTTAGTTACTGGCAGAAAAATATAAGTTACTACTACTCACATTGTGAACGAAAAGCCCTGTTACATTTAAATTATCCATATATTGTTGATAAAAAATATTGTTACTTTGTTCTACTCTAGTCATAGTAGATAACCCACAGTGATGGATGGAGAGTAATCCAAGCCTGATCAGCTGTGGGTTACCGAAAGTGTACTCTACATGTAGTTTGATTTATCCACAATAATGCCATACCATTTGTTTCCATTGTTTTTTAAAGACACAAAAATCTTTCAGAATAAACAAGTACCAATATATCACACCAAAGACTTTCAAACATAGAAGAAAGAATGAATTCACTGGTTGATCTCCACCTTCTAAAAATCTGTAAAACATACATGTACATCTTAACAAACAAACAAAACTTTCACACAGTGAGGAAATGAAAGAGAGCGATTTCATTTGTCGGTCTCGACCTTCTAGATATCTGTATTATCACATAGTGATATATATATAGCACATCACATTTTGGAGGGTTGTCTTGAAATGAGATCTATGATTATTTTGGTTTAAACCGACGATGTCACAACACCGTCGGTCCATTGTCATCGTCATCATCGTCCTCCTCAATACCGACGGCTTGATTTGGCCGTATGAAGAAACAAGCTAACGCACTGTATGTCTGATCACATGTGACAGGGTTATGTGACATTACTGCACTGTTACTTTCAGTTTCCTTTTTATTAATGTCTGTCGTTTGTTTCATGCTCGTTTCACTTGTTTGTTGCACTTGACAAGATCCTAGTTGTAAAGCCAGCCAATCGAATGCTTCTGTTATTCCATCGCCATTTAATGCACTCACAGAGAATATATCTGGAAATATAACAACACAAATCAATCTCAAGCTTGACATTTCAATAAAATCAAAGCACTGTCAACACTGTGAAACAAAAGAGCTACATGTAATAAAATACTGTTGTCATTTGCTATTATTTCTGGTCAAAGAAAATCGAATTAAAATGGGACATTTGTGTATATTTTGATTTGCTATACAACATTTTTATGTGGTAAAGTTTTTCAGTGATTTGCGACAGGTCGGTGGTTTTCTCCCGGTACTCCGGTTTCCTCCACCAATAAAATTGACCGCCACGATAGAACTGAAATATTGTTGAAAGTGGCGTTAAACACCATAGCCCTAAACCATAATCTGATACAGTAACATCTAACGACATTCTGTATGAGGTCGCGTCTGGGCTAATATATTCAACCTACTAATTAGTGATAAGAGTACCAAATCATCAAGGTAAGAAAACTGACCATACACTGAGAGCTGTTGTCCAATAGATAAATATTAAACTGTCTTGCATTATGCAATGGACAGTCAAACAAAAGAATGAAAGGTAACATGTTTTAATTAGATATTAGTGTATGGTCAAAAAACATTAAAACAAAGATACAATACAGACCTAATTATTAATTAGATTGGATGAGAGAGTATTTGTTCTTGTTGTGTACTCTTGTGATGTCGGGTATACAGACTCTTCCCAACATACCGATTGGACTCATTTGTTTATTGAATATATCTAGTTATTGAATATCCTGCATACATAGTATGTTCATATATATCCCACGATCGTTCTATTTGAGCAGTTAAATTGTATTGACTAATATTGTTTGTGATATGTAGTCGCCGACTGTATAAAATTCGCTGGTCACCGTGCTTCTGTGTAGACCGGAAGTCGTTATTTACAAGTAGACCTACTGTTTTAATGGGGATACTTCAATGGCTTCAATGTCATTTTCTGCTTGTAAGCCTCATACAAATAAGTTTTATACCCAGAGACAAGGTATTACATGTATATTCTATTTATAGAACATTTCTTGCTACTTACTCCACTTCCGTTTTAGATTCTGTAATGCCAAAGCATCTGTAATTTCTTGAATACTCATGCCATCCTTTATATCCGACTTATTTGAAAGAAACATAAACACAGCGTCTTTCAATTCTTCTGATTTCAGCGCTGGTTTGATGACGTCATAAGTGACCTCTTCTAACCTTTCTCTGTCACCACTATCGATCAAGATAATGACTGCATTACTTCCTTTGTAGTAATGTTGGCACAGTGGTCGCTGCAAAAAATATTTATCTTATATTCAATTGAAATAATTAAAACTGTCTCTGATTCTCGTCCGACGTGTTCGAGCCGAGTACAAATCAAGATTCACAACACTGCAATTCAATTCAATCAATTCAAATATTTTATTGAATAAAATGCATAAATTTAATTNCCTCAGGGTCGGACTTTAAGCAAAAATAATAATCAAGGATTAGTTTTTTTATCCAAAAAAAATCCAGGACCCCTGTGTCCATGAATTTTTTTTTTAAGTTAAATAATATGAAATATTGACATCCACACTTGCCTTTTGAACAGCACATTTCTGTGTCCACACTTGCTCTCAGGCAACACTTGTATTAAATTGAAATAATTAAAACTGTCTCTGATTACGTGTTCGAGACAAGTACAAATCAAGATTCACAACACTGCAATTCAATTCAATCAATTCAAATATTTTATTGAATAAAATGCATAAATTTAATTGCACAATATCCAGTGGGATTACACATCAGACATAGCCTATGTAAGTGCTCTCCCTCAATAACTAAGGACATCAAGTACAATAATATGAATAAATAATTAATTTACATTATAATTAGTGTACAAAAAATTTTACTTTGGAGAAATTCAAAATTTTGTAATAATTTTAAAACTGTCCAATTATTTATTATAATTGTGAAATTTGCCAATTTAGAGTGTGAATTATTAGTAAACTTGTAATTAATATATACTTATGTACATGTATATTTAAGCACATAAAAGGCAGATTCATACATATGCATACATATACAACACTGCACTGCTGCAATTGTTTAACCTTTCTCTCAGGGGTAGGATTAATAGTATTTATTTTCAAGATACTTTAAGTCAGGTTTCTGTACACCAAAAAGGCTTGAAACGAATAAAGTAATTGACAAGATAATTGTACAACAGTAACACGACGGGTAGCACTAGTGGAGCAGGAACTGCTTACCTTCCCGGAGCACCTGAGTTTACCATCCGTTTTTAATGGGGTTCATGTTGCTCAATCTTTGTTTTCTCTGTTGTGTTTTGTGAACCAATGTTTTTTTATTTGTCTTGTTTTTCATTTGGTCAGGCATTGCATTGTCTGTGCTTCTACGATCCATTCCGAGGCGCAAATATGACGTCCTTGGTCTTATTTTCAAATAGAGATAATTAAATGCTCGTTTTTCCAGAAATTCCACATATATACATGTCTTTTTTATACTGGAATATAATATCTTTTATTTCACTCCAAATATTCGAAGCATGCAGTAATTGATCATCAAGCTTAAGGCTATCGGTTGATCTGATCTAAAACTAAACATACCATTTTCCCGCCAAATCCAAGATCCCATGCATTCAGATGTAAGTCTTTGTATTGAAATGATTCCACGTTAAACCCTGTAAAACAGAATCACATTTTATAAATACTATTTCCTAGAAATATCAAAACTATCTCAACAATGTGACATGGTTTATTAGATATATTTATTACTGAAATTTACAATGTTGGCTATCCTGTTTAGGCCCTTTGGTTTTATTGCTCCCAAAACTTCCAATCGGCAAACCTCGGGTGAGTCCGCTTCTCTCAGCCGAAGTTGCGACGAGTGCCAAAACTTCATTACTCTTTCCTATCTTTCTATTTTGTACTTAACCTGATGAAGGTTATTCCAGAAACGCGTCATGCGCACTAAATTTGATATCTACGTTTTATTAGATGTTAATGCATGTATAGTACATTACATCAAAGGCGCTTATGGCATGGAATCTCATCTCATTTATTTTTCCGTTTACATACATTGTATTTAGTTTAAATAAAATTACTTAATTACTTTATTGCTTCACCTCCCTACCCATTAACGCTTTCGTGTCCATATCCATACAATCTTATGGTAACAATAATTTATCCTATGCCTGCCCTCTATACTCTTCCTTTATTCTAACCCAATTATTCGGTTATCCAAATGCTATCCATTTGCATGTTCATGTAACAGGAGTTTCTTCAAAAGTGAACCATTGGTATCTTACATAGTTTCATGGCACAAGCATACGTTAGCTACAGGAACCGCAACTCATATTTGGTTTTTTTTGTGGCCACAAACAAACGACCATAAGAGTTATGGTTCCGTAGTTAAAGCGGAGGTTTGCTCCAAGAAGATGACATTTGTTGGACTTATTTGAGAAAGTTTACAAGGTATTGACTGACTGCTCTTTACTCAATTGCACCCTTCTGGGCGCCCCCGGAATTCATTCACATTATGACTGATCATTAATCACGATACACAATCAATATCGCTGAACAAATGCTAGCATTGATCCATTACATCACCAATCCATCGTTATGAAAAGAAAGCTTAAACAGTGACGGTCAACAACACCACCAATATCAACAAAACAATAGAAAGCTTAAACAGTGACGGCCAACAACACCACCAATATCAACAAAACAATAGAAAGCTTAAACAGTGACGGCCAACAACACCACCAATATCAACATAACAATAGAAAGCTTAAACAGTGACGGCCAACAACACCACCAATATCAACAAAACAATAGAAAGCTTAAACAGTGACGGCCAACAACACCACCAATATCAACAAAACAATAGAAAGCTTAAACAGTGACGGCCAACAACACCACCAATATCAACAAAACGAACAATCACCTCTCTCACTTTTTCTGACTGAACAAAACAAAACAAACAATCACCTCTCTCACTTTAACTGACTGAACAAAACAAAACAAAACAAACAATCACCTCTCTCACTTTTTCTGACTGAACAAAACAAAACGAACAATCACCTCTCTCACTTTTTCTGACTGAACAAAACAAAACAAACAATCACCTCTCTCACTTTAACTGATTGAACAAAACGAACAATCACCTCTCTCACTTTAACTGACTGAACAAAACAAACAATCACCTCTCTCACTTTAACTGACTGAACAAAACAAACAATCACCTCTCTCACTTTAACTGACTGAACAAAACAAACAGACCACGACATATGATGTTGGAAATCCAAGTCCTGCATGGTGGGGACATGCACAGAAATGTGGCGGGGTTAAATAGGTAAATTGGATCCCCCCTCTCCCCCCTCTTAAACCTATTCTTACCAATAGTTGGTGTAGCTTTGATTGATTCTCCTAGTTTAAGTCTATATAACAGTGTTGTCTTTCCAACAGACTCCAGACCTATAACAGAAAGAACACAGTTTCTTAAAGCAAAGGAATCATCTAAATATGTACATAACGTAATGAAGATCTAAAACACGTGCACACATGTTTACTAGTCGTTTTAATTTGCTTACCTCCATTAACGGGATTACCATATATATTTGCTATGTGCAGTGTCGGATTTAGATAAAGAGAGGCCCTAGGCTGTTCCACTTGTGAGGCCCCTCCCAATTCCCCTCCTTCACGACTGGAGGAAGATGGTAGTGCGTTTAATCAATTTCAATTAAAGCGAATGTGGTGAGGGGTGTTTAAAATTCTAGAATATTCTGAAATGGAGTGTACCTGTATAAGGAAAATTACTGAAGGGTTGTTTAGAAAGTGCCGTACGCTATGACAGCATAAGTGTGAAAGTACATGCAATAACAGTATTAATATATTATACACCTTGGCCGGAGGCCCCCTACATCTTGAGGCCGTAAGCTTCAGCCTATCGAGCCTATAGGTAAATCCGGCACTGGCTATGTGTTTTCGCCTGAAAATTACGACCTTAACATAGAGATCGATTTTCTAAAGAAAGGAGATCATTGGATTCATACAGGGACCATATAATAATGAATTCTACTTTAAATCAAGCAAATATTACAGGTACTTTAAAGGGGCATTATCTGTCAAATCGTAAATTTTACTTATAAATGTACGCGCATCGGGGAAAAATCGTGCAACTGCTCGTGTTTTGAGATCGATCAAGAAATGGACGCGTATAAGTAATCGATGGCAATTTTCGTTCTCAAAAGGCGGAAAGTGGTTCGATAAGCTGTTTAATGTGAAATATTTACCTTTATTTCATCATGTTACAGCTATTTACCAATTTCCAAAGCATATAATTTTTTGGTTAAAATCGTAGCTAATGCCCCTTTAAAATAATGGAGATATTGGTTGAAACAGTTGGCTATCGTATGACTTAATTATTGAGACAGAGTATTATAGAAATAGATTTTGATTTGAACACTGTAAAGTGAACAATTACATTCCAACATTTTAACATCTTGTCTTAAAAAAACTATTAAAAAAAATCGTGATACGCAAACGATTAGAAGAATACGGAGTCTTGGAACTAGCAAAAGAAGCTTCCCACTATGGACAAACTCTCTAATAATTGGGGGAAAAAACCAACATGATTTCAATTAATATGAAAATAGAAAGTAAATTATCTGTATTCTGTTCATCGCTACAACATATGATGATGCTAAACCTCATGTTATGATCTAAATTGCAAATCTTCTCCAGTCAGGATAAAAAAAAAAAACATGACGTATGTGTGTCATTGAAAACACGTGCGAGATCAATTTCCTCCGTTGTATCAACAAACGATCTAAAGTGCGAATGAGGAAAAACTAAACGTTGTCAAGGTGTTTTATAGAATTGCCTCCTAACTGATGTATATAAACTGTTGATCGTAGAACGTGTTTTTAAGTAGAATCTGTGATTATGTCTGTATATTAGACAAGAAGAAGACAGGACTGTTGTCTTATCAATAGTGAAAGTTAATAAAAGATTATGAATTTGGCAACTACATAAAACAACAGGGATTCCCCACATTTCAACTTATATTAGAATCCAAGAAGAGTCTGAAGATATTAATGGGGTAATCAGTATCCTTATATGGAAGAAGAACAGACAACACAATGGCCAAAAGAAAAACAACGATCTACAAAACATACACATAAAACTAAAGATCGAGTAACACGAACTCCACTAAAAACCGGGAGTGAACTCAGGTGCTCCGGAAGGGTAAGAAGTTCCTGCTCCACTAGTGGCACACGCCATGATAAGTCACGAATGAGGAAAGGACCGGGAAGTGCTTACGACAAGTGGAACATTATCATATCTACTTTATGTATAGTTAAAGCTGTTTATGTATTTCATTCCTTGTACTCCAACATCAGACTTCAATCTACTGTATAGGTAAAGCTGTTTATATATTTTATTCCTTGTGTTACAACATCAGACACCGATCTACTGTATATATAGGTAAAGCTGTTTATATATTTTATTCATTGTGCTACAACAACAGACTCCAATCTACTGTATATATAGGTAAAGCTGTTTATGTATTTTATTCATTGTGCTACAACATCAGACTTCAATCTACTATATATATAGGTAAAGCTGTTTATGTATTTTATTCCTTGTGTTACAACATCAGACCCAAATCTACTGTATTTATAGGTAAAGATGTTTATGTATTTTATTCCTTGTGTTACAACATCAGACTCCAATCTACTGTATATATAGGTAAAGCTGTTTATGTATTTTATTCATTGTGCTACAACATCAGACTCCAATCTACTGTATATATAGATAAAGCTGTTTATGTATTTTATTCATTGTGTTACAACATCAGACTCCAATCTACTGTATATATAGGTAAAGCTGTTTATGTATTTTATTCATTGTGCTACAACATCAGACTCCAATCTACTGTATATATAGATAAAGCTGTTTATGTATTTTATTCCTTGTGTTACAACATCAGACCCAAATCTACTGTATTTATAGGTAAAGATGTTTATGTATTTTATTCCTTGTGTTACAACATCAGACACCTATCTACTGTATATATAGGTAAAGCTGTTTATGTATTTTATACCTTGTGTTACAACATCAGACTCCAATCTACTGTATATATAGGTAAAGCTGTTTATGTATTTCATACCTTGTGTTACAACATCAGACTCCAATCTACTGTATATATAGGTAAAGCTGTTTATGTATTTTATTCCTTGTGTTACAACATCAGACTCCAATCTACTGTATATATAGGTAAAGCTGTTTATGTATTTTATACCTTGTGTTACAACATCAGACCCAAATCTACTGTATATATAGGTAAAGCTGTTTATGTATTTTATTCCTTGTGTTATAACATCAGACTACAATCTACTGTATATATAGGTAAAGCTGTTTATGTATTTTATTCCTTGTGTTACAACATCAGACT
>MJUT01024995.1:1791130-1805657 GCA_002080005.1 Gigantidas platifrons
TATATAGGTAAAGCTGTTTATGTATTTTATACCTTGTGTTACAACATCAGACCCAAATCTACTGTATATATAGGTAAAGCTGTTTGTGTATTTTATTCCTTGTGTTACAACATCAGACTCCAATCTACTGTATATATAGGTAAAGCTGTTTATGTATTTTATACCTTGTGTTACAACATCAGACCCAAATCTACTGTATATATAGGTAAAGCTGTTTATGCATTTTATTCCTTGTGTTACAACATCAGACTCGAATCTACTGTATATATAGGTAAAGCTGTTTATGTATTTATGTATTTTATTCCTTGTGTTACAACATCAGACTCTAATCTACTGTATATATAGGTAAAGCTGTTTATGCATTTTATTCCTTGTGTTACAACAACAGAATTCTACTGTATAAATGGATCAAGTTATATTGAATTTGACTGTTTCCTTTTTCTATCGTTGCTAGTGGTCAATCGTTTCCTTCCTTGTAATATCAATAATGATAATATGTATATATATATATATATATATATATATAGCGGATGTGATCGAGTGGTCTAGGGTGCTGGACATAAGGCTAAGCGATTGGTGCTGCAGTGTATCAATGGTGTGAGTTCAAATCCCGTTGAGGGAAGAACAAAAATTGGACTGCCCAAAGATCTAATTCTAACACTGTTTGGTTTAATTTATAGACGTATATATACTACGTGATCACACATTTGGTCCAGCTTTAGAAATGTGTTCAAAAGTGATTATACTAACTAGATACAATAAAATTTGTATTAAGAGGTCACCGTTGGGGCAAAGAAAAAGTGGCCATATATGACAGGTGACCCCTTAAAAGAGATTCAATTTATACGAAAAGATGACATTTAAATAAATGTGACTGCTTGATAGAGGTGGCCGCATGGACAGGTTTTACTGTCTTGTGTTGCCGCAACAGATAATGTGTCAAAATATAGAACATTACATTTTTTTGTGATTAGTGTATCGCTAAAACAATACAAATCAACAAATATCTAATTTTAAGTATATATAGGGTATTTTTTGTTTTTCTGTCTTATAATGTCAGTTTATGTTTGTATGTATATGTATTGCTATACCCAAAAGGGTTTTATCTGCAATAAAGATTATTATAATATTTAAAGAGGCATTAGCTAAGATTTTGACAACAAAATTATACGTTTTAAATAGCTTTAAAATGATGAAATAAATGTAAATATTTCACATTAAACAGCTCATCGTACCACTTTTCGCCTTTAGAGAACGAAAATATTACCATCGATTGCTTATTGCCTTGCAAGCAAATAATTTGACCTCGCTTTCTCCGTATGCAACTGACCTTACTAGTGACAGGTAAAAACGAATAATTTGTATTTTGTCGCTTATTAAATGCAAACTTGCATGGTTCTTTGTCCGTAATTAACGCCGACTAAAAGCAGATTCACAGAAAATAAGAAATAAGTACATTGTTGTACTGATTTAATGACGATTCGGCAAACTCTGTAAACAATGCCGATAATTAATAAGATGGCATCCATTTCTTGATCGATCTCAAAACACGAGCAGTTGCACCTTTTTCCCCGATGCGCGTACATTTCATAACATTTATAAGTTACAGAAACACTTTTTATTAAGGAATCAATCATATCTGATAATTCTTATGGGCAACAAAATTTTTTTGATTTTGGCAGATAATGCCCCTTTAAATAAAATTTTGAGCCAATTTTAAATAAAAAATGACAGCCAACATTTAAAAGACAAAACTCATGGATGTTCATACAACAGAGGGGGTGTGTTTTGAGATTAAAATTTTCATTTTGACTATTAATAATGTCCGTCAAAATTGATTTGTAATTTTTATGCATTTTTTAGGGGGTTAAATTACAAACTTTAAAATACATTATGATTTTATTATGCGTGGGAAAATTCCAAGAAATGTATGACTCAGCAAACATTAAAAATTGTCTTTGTATTATACCGGAAAATTATTAAGTTTTATTGACAAAAGTTAACCAGGCCAGAATAAACATAAAACAATTGTCAAGTGGCATGCCGTTATTTCATTTTTCCTTAATCATGTCCTTAAGTCACTTTTAACAATATTTCAGTTATTACTTAGTGGTCAGTTTCCATCACTTACCTACTGATTGATTGATTGATTGATTGATTGATTGATTGGTGCTTAACACCAACTTTAACAGTATTTCAGCTACTTCGCATACACTGCTGTGATCAAAATAAACTATTTTATATGTTAGGGGGTTCATTTTGTCTCCGGCAGATCGAGAGCAGTGATGGTTTAAAACAGACGATCTGTAGCAGATATGTATATACATTGTCGTTTTAGCGGGAGTGGGGGAGGGGTGGGGGTGGGGGACATCTGTACCCAAACCTGTCAGTCCTGTTGCGACATTGTAGTATTTGGTTCGCATTAGAGAACGCCAATAATTCTTAGTAAATATAAAGTATTATGTGTACCTTTAGTAGTTGAACTTGGCGGTCGCAATACTAACCCTAACTCTAACCCTAACCGTAGTTGTTAACAATACTGGTATTCCAGTAGTGCGACCGACAAGTTCAATTGAGCCGTGTTTTTTATTTAAAAAAGAGGGCAGTCGTGGTCGTAATCGTATGGTAGTTGGCTTTCAACTGAAGTTGTGAGTTCGAATCCCGCTCAGGCGATGTGTACTCGATACAACAGTATTATCCACCAATAACACTGACCGTCGCCGTATAATTGAAATGTTGTTGAAAGTGGCCTTAGACACCAAAAAAAGCCAGTTAATTATTCTACCTAAATCGGATTTTAATTAAATCAATCTGGAAATGAACCACTGTGTATTGCATGGGATGCAATTAACAAATGGTTGACAATTATTGTGACACACACATTCCTCTAGGGTTTTAATCAATTCTAATGGATATTATTAATACAAATCAGGGGAATATATAATACAAAAGGTGAAAGACATAAAAAAAAAATAATAGTGAATTGATTAATTCTGTAACAGAATTTTTTTTTCACAATACTGTCTCGTATGGTTAATTGTCACACAGCATCTGGGTGTGGATGAAAATGTATTGAAAAGATCGATTTTTCTGATCTGAACAAACTCTGGTTTTAATACCTGAGAATGACTCATATTCTATGTGTGTCATAGACTGTTGATGCCAAAGAACTCTCGTCATTAATGTAGTTACTCAAGAAAAGGTAATCCCAAAAGAATGTCAACAATTGTTTACATACAATGTAGGAAAAGATGAGTCTCCAGAAATATACGAAAACCGTTGAGGGTCGTTGAAATATTATTAAAATGTTATTTTTATTAGTCTAAAATACAAGTACAAAATGTATTGTAATGATGGGTAAATCAGAATAAATGTATATTTTTGATTATCTAGAATATCAAATTTCTGCATGTATTTCTAATGAAAAAAAGGGTTCCAGTACCCTGTATACTACATCATGTACTTGTAAGTTTTCCAAAATAAAAACTTCAGAGCTAACTTAAAAAACGCATTTACACATAACGTGCACTGAAAGGTCACACATGTTTTCTTACATCGTAAAAAGTGCAATTAATAAAATAAATAAACATAAACATAAAACACGTATTGATCTTTTCCAATACCGTTGCCAAAGTCCAAGAAATGTAATTCATCTATGTATCTATGTAAATTATAAAATGCATGCATACGTAAATATACAAATATTACAGACACGTCTCGTCTGCTGTTGGCAAAACACTTATAGTGATGTGTGTATGTCAATTAATAAAAATAAATGCACAGTTCAACACAAATATATATTTTATCAATATTTATATTAAATCTAATAATTTGCCCCCCAAAAAAATCTAAAAACAATCGTATCGCTTTTAAATATCATTACAGAAAATAATATAATTAAAATTCATAAATACAACTGTGTAAAGAAAAAAAGGTATACTAATATTCATAACAAATTTAAATACATACCCAATAAAAGTATCCTTATTTCCTTGGATCTATACTTTGATATTTTATTCCAAGCTTGTCCCATGACTTTAAATAAATATAAACCATTTCTAACCATCGTTTAGCAAGCATTGTGTCATGTTAATCATCATCCTGCACTAGTCTATTTTTAAACTAATATTTCTATTGGGAGAGTTCCGAGCATCTTCTTATTCATTAGCGGAGGTGTTTTCTTAAAAATGACGTCTTCTGAGATAATTGATTTATTTCGAAATGGAAAAATCATACACACGGTGTTTATATTTTATTCATTAGTTATAGAATATTATGAACAAGCAATATTTTATATAATATAGGCTCAGTCATTGATCACTTTGTAAAAATACCAGTTATTCGGAAAAGTGAGAGGAGGCCGAGAGTAGGTATATATTTATAAAATAAAGGATGTTCACACCGCATCTGCAGTGTAATTGTTAGCTTGCTCACTTCGAGTGCGGAATTAAGGTCGTGGGTTCTAGCATTTGCTGCCGCTCAGTTCTCTGCTAAGCATTCAGCTTCAATGAGTAAGAACAAAGACTGGTTGGCTCGGAATTAAGATAATATGTCCGGGTGGAGCGACATGTCTGTTCGCGCACTGTTATTTCATTGTGCATGCACTATATTCAATGTACATCCATTTAAGCGTGTTGGTCATGTACCAAACGGACATCTTCATCATCATTTAATTGAATGAAACTTGTTCTCGCCATGATATGGCTGAAACATTGCTCATTTGGCGTTAAGCAACAACCACCCACTCACTGTTCATGTGTTCAGAAACCCTCCTCGTATCGTCTCTCTTTGAGTTCCTCTAAAATTCAAAGTGCAGAATTTAGTCAAAATACGTGCAGATGATGTACATGTATACATTTGTATGTCTTCGTGACAGTGTTAATAGGATGAATCTGTTACTTTTTTGCATTGTTTATTCATAGTTTACTTATTTTAATTAGTACTCAATACTCAAATATTTATTGTCTTTGAATTAAATTGTAATGTGTAACGCCGCCACATTTTTGTGCCTGTCCCAAGCCAGAACCTGAATTTCCAACGTCATTATATGTCGCTTTAAACATTTTAAATTTTTATAAATTTGGTACATGTAGGTCCTGTAAAGTTTATGTTTAAGTTGATCGGAAATAAACAAAAGGGTATCCTAACCCTAACCCCAACCCCTAAAAAAGTATTGTGGTCGCCAAGTTCAATTGAGCCAACAAAAGTAACAAGAGGCCAAAGGTGTCAAACATGGTGTTTTCTGTTTTTGTATTTAGAGTGTTTATTTTTAACCAATCTCGATGAAGTTTTGTTTCTGTATGTTCCTTATACTAGTACACGTCTCTTTATTCATCAAAGACAAGATTGTTTATGGTTCAATTTGTTTCCAATATAAGGTGTCAAAATGGGGCCATTATTCCCCAAAATCTTGATTTCTTTTTATTCCATGTCCGATTTTTATCCTTTTTTCTCTCTAGAGTCCTTATGAAAATTTTCTGGCTGCGTTTTTCAAATAGATTTGACCTAGCTCATGTGGTTTTCAATATAAAAGGAGTAAAAGAGGACAGAAAGGACCAACATCCAAAATGATAACTTTTTATTTCAAGTCCGATTTGTATGCAGTTTTTTTTTCTATTGAATTCCTTTGAAAACATTTTTTTTGTGGAAAGTTCCACGCAAATCTGTTGTAGCTGTTTTCGCATCAGAGAGCTAAAAGTCCCTTTTTATGGGTAAAAGATCATCATGTAAAATGAATAAATACATTTTTTTCTCAATACACACAAATACATCATGATCACTCACTTTTATTTAATTTGGTACAGTCACTTCAATAGAAAGAGGCGGGGATAAACTAGTTTTATGGACCCACGCCAGCCCTTTTAGTGAAATAATCACAGGTACGTGTGGACAGGATACCCTTTGGTGCCCCTCCTCCTATTTTGCAGAATACAGATTTTGTTGTTGTTGACAAATTGAAAAGATATCATTTTCATCTTACTTTGCATAACTGAATGACATATATACAATGAATACGATAAAACAGTACTTCTATCCATACGGAGTTACTGGATACATATTGTATATGTATATGCATATATAAAAAAAAACTTGTGTATTCTGTAAAAAAAGAAAGGGAGAACTAAGTGTATCCTGTGGAAGTGGGAGGAGCTTACGTCATGGTTTAATATAAAGATCTACATGTTATTCCATGGTTAACGCGGACCTCGACGAAAACACTTCCATAGAAACTTAACTATTATTCTCATATGATGTCAAAATCATGGAATAAGATCAAGATCTTAATGTTAGATCATGGTTTGTAAAAGTTCACTATTTTTAAGTTGATTACTGCATAAAGACATCAAAGGAAAAATGCGTATTTATGTTACAAATTTGATATAGCACATGGCCATCGTAAGACATGAAAGAGAAACAAGAGTAAACTTAAGTGAACCAAAATATAATTGCCAATAATATCTTTCGTCGTCTGTATGCAAGTGGCATTATATTTAGTAACAGGGTGTTGATATTTTCCAAAAACCTTTTTTTGAAAAATAATATGAGACGATTCTTTAATAATCCTTGACTTCATAGTTTTGTACGTCTCAGAAGTTAGTCACGTTCTAAAAAGTGTGAATACAAACTGCAAACTCGAGTTGTGAAATATAAACTCCATACGCGGAAGCAGTTGATATATAACCACCTAGGTGTGAAAAATGTATTATGGTAGAATTGAAGACGTCTCTTGTCATAGAATCTGATAGAAAGTTGACAATTCGTGTCAAATATGAGGTAAATGTAAAGAAATTACTAGTTCAACGCTGATTAAAGAACATTACTCTTTGGACACAAAAATCATAACTAATACTTCTAACAGATTTAATATCAGTCATGAATATCAAAAGAAATCAATGGTCTTCGTGAGAAACCAGAATTAATATTTAGTTAATATAATTGTTGGAAACAAATACATGTATTGAACATAAAATAGTAATATAATATGGAATGACATATATAGATATACTAATTTAATCGTTAGATGAACATTATAGTTATATACTAGCAGATTTTCTACATTTTTAGCAAAGAAAACCTGCCTCAAAGAGTGAAATATAGTTATATAACTATAATTGTATGTTTCCTAGTAGTATCATATGAAAAACAACAAAAAAGGCCGTTCTTGTAATCTGAAGACACAATGCCAGGTTATAAAGGGGAAACACCTAAAACTATTAATACTTACACTGTGGGTTCCGTGGATTGCACACCATGTTTTGTCCAGGGCCGTCTTAATAGCATTGTAGACCGCGGGCAAAGCAGTACACAACCACTCACAGGAATAAAAATGTAATTGGTCGATAAATTAAACATACACGAATATTTATTGTATTGGTACTTCCAACAAAATCAGTGTTTAAACATTAAAAAACATGCCGTACTCAACTGTCCATTGTGCCCATACGTTAACACCAAATTAAGCACCACCAACTGACCTTCTGTAATTTTCCGTCTGCATCGTTTCGTAACTGCATCGTTATTTTTATGAATGGAATTTTTCACTGGCCAATAAAGCGTATTAATCTTATTCTCTAGATTTCCATATATGGCTCTGTATCTATCATTATTTTTAGGAATGCTTTTATCCAATCATAGGTCGTCAATATTTGAGTTATATCGTGGCGGTCAGTTTATTGGTTGAAGAAACCGGAGGACCCGCCAACCCGGAGAAAACCGACGTGCCGTAAGACACTGACAAACTTTATCAAATAATGTTAAGTATCGAGTACACCTCACCTGAACGGGATTCGAACTCACAACGTTGGTGGTGGTAGGCACTGATTGCATAGGAAATTGTAAACCCAACTACAATACGATCACGACCACGACAGCCCCGCAGGCCGGATATACGGTTATATAAGGAGAAACACCCGAGAAAGGACAAAGAGATGAGTTGGCTCAGAATCAGGACAATGTGTCGGAATGAAGCGACATATCTATCCGTAGACTGCTGTTTCAGTGAGCTAGCACTATTTAAATCCAACTATTAAAGCGTGTCGGTCTAGTACAAAGAGGTCATCAGCATCATCATTTTATCGATAACAATTTATTCACGTCTTGATTTAGCTGAAAATGGTCATTCGGCGTTAATAACAGCTATCACTCGCCCAATGGATGAAAATTCTACAAATCCAAGTATAGTTTCTGTTTTGCCGAGACAAATTCATCTACATTTTGTTATATGTATATAATCACTGAGGAAAGTCTCTACTAATTCTGACCTAATTAACCTGCCAATGTAAAATTGATACTGTTTGGATGTTTATTTTGAATTTTAATCATATATATGATTGGGTCATCAATAAGTACTGTATAATTATTACTATATGAATGGCTATATAGTTTTCATGCTGATGGAATATATGAAATGTTTTCATCAAACTTAAAGTGGACCCCCCCCTTATAAAAAAAAATCCCCGAGGTGTATAGTTACATGTATACAGATTGTCCCGATGCATAAATACAGGAAGAATGTGTAGGTATATTTACTTGTATACCGGCTGAATAATGAACAGGGATAGTCTGCATGAATCCAATTACTTATTTTTTCACGAATTATACCAAAAAATGCATATAATCTTCTTCTACTTCTACTTAGTACAAATCACTGTCATCTTTGACCATTATGATTCGGTTTACTTGATACAGTAACCTTCTTTTTTTTTTTTTTTTTAAATATGTGTCCCAATATCTCACACCAATTATATTGATTAAATATCTCGTTGTAGTTTATGCGATATATATATTGATTACCGATACACAAATTTACCTTTAAAAACATATTGAACCCTTCAGTAACCTCATCAGACAATTTTTTTTCGGGACACTTCAGGGGCGATAATCCGATTCTTTGTTACTTTTTTATGCATTTCCGGCCGATATGCCGTGAAACATTGGAATGAATTCTTCAACAAAAGGTGAGTTTATTACACAAGAAAAATGCATGTTTATTTTGCAGATGACTTATTTTCTTATTTTTTTTCCAACACCCATGAAAAAGAACAATGTGACTCTTGACAACTATAGAAGTTAACGGTCAAGCCGTAACAATAACTGAATAAGAAAATACTTGACCCGACTGACAATATCGATTTTCTCAGGGCATTTCGTACACATAAAATGACCAGTATTTTTTTTTTTAAACTGTGCATTGTATACACGCATTGAACATTTTTATGTGTATATATGATTAAAATAAAGTTTGTGTCCAATAAATAGTGTGGATATTTTTTTTTTATTAAAATGACAATTTTGTGTGTTTACTCTGGCACATAATGACATAATATTGCAAGATATGTCAGTGTGTCTACATTATGTAATAATAATATTTTTTTAAATCTATAAATAGATTTAAAAAAAATTATTACAAATAAGATAAAATGTTCCAAGAAACACAAGATAAATTCATTTTATGGATTTTGTTTCTTAATATTTATTAAACACTGCATGCTTGTTTTTTTTTAAAGAAATATAAAACTGTCTTAAAATAATAGGATATATTAATATTATAAAGCAAAATACTGTTGGTTATTATACTTCAATACAAATCAAATCATGGTGGCTAAAGGAAATTTGTTAAATTCATATTATCATATTTATTTATGCTTTTCAGTGCATTGAAAAAAATGCAAGAAATTCTCATTAACTTTTAATTTCATGAAGTCTAGCAGTTTACAGTGAGTAGTTCCTTTTCTTATATGAAATGCTAGATTTTAAAATATTTTAAACTAATTAAAACAAATAACATTCCGGTCATTTTCTCAGAAGAAACAAAACCAATATTGGAACCAAACTGGCAGAAATGACATCGTTATCAACATACATGTAGATATATACATTTTGTATATATTTGTAAATTAATTTTGTTCTGTTCTGACACTGACAGAAATTCAACAAGCTGAGACTTCTCCTCATCTGTACTGTACATGTCAAACCACAGGACCAATTAGAATGAAAATTTGCAGGAATGATGTTGGCATATAGTCCTCTACAAAAAAAACCAACTCATTTTATTTTGATCTTACCAAAAAAAATGTTTTACATGTAATTCATTGTAAATATATGTAGTATGCATGTGGAATTACCTCCCCTTCATTTTGAGAAAAACAACTTCTTTCAAGGCTTTAAAATGATTGCTGGTTTAATAACTGACTCAAAGTGTTATATGTGAGCAATTGTTATCCCTTTCTTTCCATTGTAAGTAACATTTCACATTTTAATCATTTCCTCTGAAACTGCTGGGCAAATTGATTTTGGAACTAAATTAAAGCTAGCAGGAATGATGTTTGTGAGGTCCTCTACAGAAGTTTCTCATATCGTCTTGATCTGGCAGGGGTTCAAAATTATATTGGTCTGGAGTCCGTGGCCTTTCTCTATTGACTTCAGATTTTTACATTGGGTTTTAGCCGAATCCACAGACCTTCTGATTTTCGTTTGAAGTGTTATCTTTTGATAAGTTTATTAAACTCTTAGAACGTCTCGGATATTAAATCATACATCGCCTCATTTTGTTTAAAAATCGTAATTAGAAATGATATTTTGCAGCGTAACAGTCACAAACAGTTATGAAGTTTCTTCGCAAAGTAAACCTCTATTTTTATTCATTCAAGGAAAAGGCAGAAAATATAAAATATATATTTCGATCCCAGTTTATCGTGAATCGTCTTCTGCACGTAACTGCGTCAATCACAGTAGACCATTCCTCATACCCAAATGGGTTAGGGTCTAGGGTTATGGTGTTTAATGCCACTTTCAACAATATTTCAGTTATATCATGGCAGTTAGTTTTATTGGTGGAGGAAAACGGAGTACCTGGAGAAAACCACCGACCGACCTGTCTCAAATCACTGATAAACTTCATCACATATGATAATGTTGTATCGAGTACATCTCACCATCAGATTTGAACTCACAACTGTAGTGGTGATAGGCAGTGATTGCACAGGTAGTTGTAAATCCTACTACCATACGATCATGACCACGACGGCTCATGGGGCTTATTTACTGTAAACCAACTTTTGTTCGCGTGCTATAAACCTTCGTGACTTTCGCGGTAGAGTACAAAATCTCAAAAGTTTATATCCGCGAATAAGTTGGTCTAAAGTGTGTAAGAAACAAGAACATATATAACCTTTTTGGTTATCGTGAAATTAAACCTCCGCGAAACTGTCTTGAAGCAGAAAAACGCGAAACATAATAGCCACGAAAATAAGTTGGTTTACAGTATGTTGTGAAATAGTTATTTAGAGAAATTGGTATGTATAATTGGGCAGTAAACCTAGTGCCTAGTCAACATCAATGATACCACCCTGTAAAACATTTTGGCCAGACAAAACTGTTCTTAGACACTGTATTCTGTTGAGACTAGAGAGCCCCAAAATCTTTTGCATCTGATACAACTTTCATTGGGTCATAACTTCTCACAACAATGTAAATCTAACCAATTGAAAAGATACAAGGAGTTTATTGATAACTGTGTAAAATGTTTTTGAAAAATAGGACCTTCCTAACAGTGAGACGGACCTTTAGGACTTTAAACTGAAAGGTCCAGGACCTTTCACTTTGAAAAATAATTTTGAATACCTGTCTGGGGATAAAAAACATGGCTGACATATGGCAATTCTGTTTCAATTGGCTGAAAGGTTCAATTATTTTCTCCTTTGAAACTAAAAGTCCAAATCATTTGTTAGTTGGTTCGAATAATATATGTGAGGTCATTTACAAAAGTTCCTCATTTTGTCTTTATCCATACACATGATATTTTTATCGGTTTACATTTAATAGTGGCTCACATTCACTTTGTGGTTCAAGGTATATACAGTAATTAATGAGATAAATAATAACAATATAAAAACTACTCTTTGTATTCTCTTACTAGGAGTTGGGATGGATTTTCTTTAGGTGACCAAGATCTACACTAAATACTCCTGTATTACATCAATGGAGAGTTGTCTCCCTTTGGCCATAATTTTTTTTTTTTTAAGAATAACATGGAAACCTCTTTTTACTTTAAATAACAACTTCCAGCATGACCAGATTTGCTTGAATACTCAAAAATATTGGCATTTTTTTACTAGCAATTTGTATGATACATATATAAATGTACATGTGTAATTGAAAAGAAATCTCATGTACATGTAATGGAAAATTCATCTATAAAAAATACAGTTTTATAAGACATGATACAATGGATGACATATTACATGTATTATTAAAATTTTGGCAGTTTTTCATTTTTGCGTGTGTATATTAGATGCCAAATTATCAAATTGTGTATTACCAGGAGTTTATGGACCATTGTGCACATGTCAGTTTGAATGGACAAAGTTTTTTTTTTTATCATTTTTCTCTGGGTACACTGGTTTCCTCCACCAATAAAACTGACCGCCATGATATAACTGATATATTGTTGAAAGTGGTGTTAAATACCATAAACCTATTCATTTCAGTTTTTATTTTCTCAGGTGAGATTTGTGACATATGGGCCTCTTGTTGTATTTTCCCTTGTAGCACGGTGATGGTTGCACATGGTCTCCATATTTTTTATGTGGAAGTTTGTGTTTCCATGCATGCTTTTGTTTTAAACAGTTGAACTTATTTTTGTCAAAACCTTTTCAATCAGGTACATAGCATGTGTTGAATTTATATATAATTAACTGATGTTTCTATCTAATTTGTTTAACCCACATAGTGTAATGGTTGGTGTGCTAGAGTGTGTAACATGTAGATCGTTGGTTCAAGCCCAGATCTAGTCTAACCCACATGGTGTAATGGTTGGTGTGCTAGAGTGTGTAACATATGTAGATCGTGGGTTCAAGCCCAGATCTAGTCAAACCCACATGGTGTAATGGTTGGTGTGCTAGAGTGTGTAACATGTAGATCGTGGGTTCAAGCCCAGATCTAGTCAAACCCACATGGTGTAATGGTTGGTGTGCTAGAGTGTGTAACATGTAGATTGTGGGTTCAAGCCCAGATCTAGTCTAACCCACATGGTGTAATGGTTGGTGTGCTAGAGTGTGTAACATGCGATTGTTGTTTCAGTGAGATAGCACTATAAAATTCAACTATGCATGTTGGTCTAGTACAAGGGGGACCTCATCTGATAACCCTAAGGTCTTGGGTGGTCTCGATGCATCAGTGGTCCAACAAAACATTTTGAGGTCCAGTGAACATTTTTTGAATTGGACCGCATATCCAGTGGATAATTCCAGTTTATTTCATACAATGGGTGTGAAATAAATTGAATCTATTGAATCTACAAAGTATGATCACTTTTTCAATTAGAATTTCTTTTTCAGATTATGATGAGAATTATTAAGTATTGAATGGCAGCCACACAAAATTATCCATCAGAATCCACAAGCTACATATCTAACAGACAAGAGTAAGTTGTATAATAAATACAATTAAAAAAAAGTGCATTCCCTTAGATGACTCGGGCAAAGGTTGAGTTATTTCAGATTTTATTTTGTTGTTTTTTTTGCACATATAAATCTGGTGAGCATTACAGGCTCTTAGGAGCCTCTTGTTTGTTCTGAGTTTTATTGAAGAATATCTCAATGCTGACAATTTTTCCAATTGAGCAAATAAGACACAAAATCAGGTAGGTGATTGAAGGCTCCATGAAGCCTCTTGTTTCAAAATATTTTTTTATTTTTGTAGGATTGTAATTTATATTGATATTTTTTTTAAACAAACTTTTGTAGAAAAAAAAATTCCACCCCCATTATAAGAATTAGTATGACCGTAAAAGTATATTTAGATAGAGAACTCACATAGGCCACTTCTAGAAAGTGGAGTATGTAATAGGGGAGACAACTCTAATGTATCTTATCCCATAAGACTGAGATTTCTTTTTTTTAGCTAAAACCATGTTCAGTATTTCATGACATGCTAAATATAAAACAATTCTTTTAAATTTTTTTTATTATTTAAATGTATACAATTGAAAATAATGTCAACATAGATCAATTTTGGTTGAGATTTTTTGACAGGAAAATGTTCAAATTGTAATATTTGATAACTTTTTCAAAATTTTGGAAAAGCAATTGTTTTTGACTGACCAATAATTATGCCGGTAATAAATGTATTGAATAGTCTAGTATGAACTTATATTTGTTGGGGTTCTCGTAAACATAAATTGACGCGAGTATTGGCATTTCCAGTGGAGACTAAATTCTATATATATTAGTAATTTTTACTATAAAAAAATCTGACAAAGATAATTTAATGCGATGACACTTTAATTTACATAAAATAGCGGTAGGTCAAGTACATACGATATGGATGTGTTTTAGTTTTTTTTTATTTTTCTCTGCATAATTTGGTGTTATCACAATACATCGTGAAAAAGTAGAAATATTTTATCAGAAAATCAACATATATAAGATTTTTGTCAAATAACATGTGAAGTAAAATCTAATTTACATGTAGTTATCCTATGGCTTGTACATGTATGTAAATATGTATTCAAAAGATGAACTATATA
>MJUT01024995.1:1811737-1824597 GCA_002080005.1 Gigantidas platifrons
TTACCAATGTAATTTAAATGTTGTATAGCCCTGCCCCGCTTTCTCCTCATCCTTACCAATGTAATTTAAATGTTGTATAGCCCTACCCCACTTTCTCCTCATCCTTACCAATGTAATTTAAAAAAAATAAAAAATCATGAAGCAAGAAATTTCAGAACTTTATTAATTTTTGAAATAGTGATTTGACAGATTTGATGACAATTTTTTTTTAATATTAAGATGACTAAGTTGTTAATATGTAAGTGACAACACGTTTATTTCAAGTTAACACCCAGGAAAAGGTCATCATTTTCTTTTTTTATCAGGCCAAGGAAAAAATGCATGTGTTTCCAGTACTATTCTAAAAAAAATATTAGCTAGATTGGTATGCAAAACTTTTATTATTATTTTTTATTTTGATCTACATGTAGGTCATACTGAACTAGGATCTGACTATCGCTGTGAATGTCCAAGAAGAGTTTGAAGATACCAAAGGGGTAATCAGAATCAGTAAATCGAAGGACAGACAACATAATGGCCAAAAGAAAAATGACAAAAGGACAAACAACGATCTACAAAACATACTCATAAAACTAAAGATCGAGTAACATGAACCCCACTAAAAACCGGGGGAGAACTCAGGTACTCCGGAAGGGTCAGCAGTTCCTGCACCACTAGTGGCATCTGTCCAAAAATGGCAATAAAAGACTATAGGATAGGCACTAAAATATAAAATAAAAACGTAGATATTAAATTTAGTGCTGAAGATACATTTCTGGAATAACCTTCATCAGGTATGCTCAATAGTGTCTGCAGGGCTAATGGAAATACAGGTTTTTTTCACCTCATATATTATAATTTCTCTCTGATTTTTATGGAATTTTAGGACAATAAATTTACTTAATGATTTTGAAGGGTTAATGGTTTTTACCACTCATTTAGCAACCGAAAATTTGTACAGAGTAATAATTGTCTTTGCTGTTTTCAGCAGTATTTCAGCCAATCTATTTATAGGATTTGCCAATGCCACTATTTAGCAGAAATACTGGTGGAGTTGGTGTTAAACACCAATCACTCATTCAATCAACCATGTACTTCAAGCATGACATCAATTTGCCTATGTTCTGACCTTAGGCCAAAAAAAATACATGTGTGTTTCATCCCTAAAAAAATAGGTAGGGAATTTTTTCTTTTTTCAAAATATTTTTACATTAAGTATTCCAAAGTTTAACGGTTTAACGGTGCTTAAGCCAAAATGACCATAAAAATGTTAGGGGTAGACATTTTTGAGAGCAAAAAAATAGGGTAGGTAGGGAAACCCTAAACACACATATATTTTGATTGGCCTTAGTAGTACATAAAGTGTTAGATGGTTTCTCTTACATTCCTGGTATGAATTAGGCCAATTGTAGATTGGTTAGTAGTGGATTTTTTGCTTTATTTCGAGCAGGGTTAGGGTTAGGGTTATGGTGTTTAACACCACTTTCAACAATATTTCAATTATATCATGGTGGTCAGTTTTATTGGTGATGGAACCCGGAGCACCCTGAAAAAACCACAGACCTGCCGCAAGTCACTGACAAACTTTATCACATAATGTTGTATAGAGTACATCCCACCATGAACGAGGTTCGAACTCACAATGTCAGTGGTGATAGGCACTGATTGCATAGGTAGTTATAAATCCAACTACCATGCGATCACATCCAAAACGACTTCACATATTTCTAGTAAGAATTATATACCATTATTGAATATTGAGTGTTATTGACTGTCAATCTTCTCTCTGGTAGAATGACTATAATTTACTGAAGACTTATTACTGTCAGTGTAAGATAAAGACAAATAAAAATAATGTTTTTATTTCTATATGCTATTTTTTCATAACTTTATAATTCTTGATGTCTGTTTCCAGTTTCTGATGAAGCGTGTTTTCTGCTTTACAATTTTCATTTAAAATACATTCATTATTAAAAATATCAAACTGTGAGAAAAATTTAGAAAATTTGTTTTTTTTCTAAAGTTTTTATATTATTATACTATTATTTAGAAAATTTGTTTTTTTTCTAAAGTTTTTATATTATTATACCCTTATGACACTTTCTTGTACTTTTCTATACTTTAACATAAGTTTTTGATTGTTTACTTTTAATCTTGGATAGTTTTACACTATTTATCTTAAGCTAATTTGTTCTATTTATAGCCATGGAGGAGGATTTACCTAATCCTTTAGGGTTCCCCTTTTGTGCATTCAATTGATCATTCTGTAATCATGGATAAAAAAAAATATATGAAATATTTTTCATGTGTGTAATTTAAGTACTATTGCATAAGATATTGATTTTGAGGATGGAAAGATTACTTTTTTGTCCTTCTTGGTTTCCATGGCAACACTACAACTCTACCAAAAATAATATGAAGGAAGTTTTTTTTTTTTCTTGCATTAGTGCTATTGTTACAAGTATGCATTTCAATTACGTTAAAATCCTTTCATTATGCATGTGTAGATGTTTAATCGCTTGGCAGACAGCCAAATACTGTAAAAAAAAATCTGTAATTTATTCCGAGGCAGTTACAACCAAATGTCATTCTCGTTCAGCTAAAAAAAATAAAATGATAATGCCTTTGGGCTTTCAGGTATTGAGAACATGTTTTTATAACCACGCTTTCACCTTTTTTTCTGAAATTGTTTGGTTTACACCCATTCACCCATTAAAATTTGTTTATGCAAGATAATAGAATTGGGGACAAAAAAAGGTCAGGTATATCTTTATTTTTATACAAAAATCAATTACAAAAATTGAGACATTTAATCATTTTTATGATACTTTTCACTATGATAAACATATAATAAAGGTTGTTTGTTTTGTTTAAGTTTAAAATTATTTTTTAATTAAGATCTGGTAAATAACAAATGTCGGATCGTTTTGAGGCGATATTTAAATATTATGTAACTTTTTTTTTTGTAATGAATCATCAAGATTTTGATTGAAAAAAAAGTTCTCCTTCATGGACCCTCATTTTTTTTCCCAAGCTTCTAAATAAAACTTTGTTATTGCTTTTACTTGTACAGAATAAAAAAAAAAATGTGATTTTTATTACCACAGAAATTATAGATAAGTTTTTGTGACCCTTAGGAAGACATTGGTTCGAGAAAAATTATTACATAATCAGATCGTCATTAAATTCAAGTCAGTTTCATTTCTGTTTCACAATTTATTACACACCATAGAAAAATGGTCGGGAAAATTAAATGGATTTTTTTTTCATTGCAACATAAAAGCAAGATGCATATTCATTTTAACTAAAGCTTTTTTTTTTCAGTCTAGTTTTCGTTGGCAATAGTTCAGCAGGCGAAAATAAAATTACCATCAGGGATGTTTTTATAAAAGTGAATGTTTTTCATTGTTGAAGATGGACAAAAAAGTGGATTAATATTTTCGTTCAAACAGAAACTTTGTAGTGTTTGAAGAAAGAACTTTAAATTAGGATTAAATGTGTTATACATATTTCATAGAAAGAGTTCTTTGTTGGGAAAATAAACTTATTATTGGAGAGAGAAAAAAAACTTGTTGCGGCTCTTTTGCCACAGATTAAATGTTAATATTTTGAATTTTTTTTAGTATTTAATAGTAATGTGAATGAAAATTTACTGAAATGTCGGAAACTTGAATCATATATTTTTACGGGAAAACAAATTACAAAATGAACGGACAAGTTGAATATGATCCGTGGTATAATAATTTTAAAATATTTTTAACATATTGGTTCATGTCTTCTCATCACAGAACTGGGCTGAATGGAATCACAGACAACAATTTACTACGGGACAGAATGGGATTAGAGGAAGAATTACGGAACAGGATGGGATTAAATAACGGGATTGAGGAGGAGTTAAGGAATCGAATGGGTCTGAATAACAGCATCGGGGAGGAGTTAAGGACTAGAATGGGATTGAATAATGGGCTTGATCAGGAACTGCGAAGCAGAATGGGTCTTAATAATGGTATGGCTGAAGAACTTAGAAATAGAATAGCAGGTACCAATTCCATTGAGGAGGAATTGCGTAACAGAATGGGAACAATGAATAATATAGAGGAGGAGTTACGCAACAGAATGGGAGGTACTAATAACATTGAAGAGGAAATACGCAGCAGAATGGGAGGTTCAAATAACATCGATGAGGAGTTACGCAGCAGAATGGGAGGTACAAATAGCATCGAGGAAGAATTACGCAGCAGAATGGGAGGTACAAATAACATTGAGGAGGAGTTACGCAGTAGAATGGGGCTTTCTAGTGGCATGGTTGAAGAGATTCGAAACAGAATGGGATTAAATAATTCTGTGGAGGAGGAAGTACGAAGTAGAATGGGACTGAACAGCCAGCTAGAACAAAGTGTACAAAATCGTATGGCATTTTATAATTCAATAGAAACAATGCGGCAACAGAATCAAACGTTTGATGAAACATTTCAACCAAAAAATGGCGATAGTCATTTAATTGAAAAAGATAAATGTACTGAACCCCCAAACAGTGACCATCTAGATGAAACAATAGAGGCTGTTGCACGTAATCAGTTTGATTACGAACCCGTTATAAAACCAGAAATTAGAAATAGCTGTAATCAGTTCATGGACCACTTCCCGATAAAGCAAGAACCAATTGACTATGACTTAATGGCCGCCAATTTAACGGCAGGCCTCATGAATCCAGATCGTCGTCACATGTGCGCCCACTGCTGTAAAGGTTTTAGGAGTAGACAACAATTATTGCAGCATAGTCTAGTCCATTCAAATCTCCGCAAATACCACTGCAATTATTGTGAGCGATCTTTCAAGCAACTTTCTCATCTGCACCAACATCACAGAATACACACAGGTATTTATAAAACTTATTATAGACAGTTATCTAATTACTGTAGACAGAATATCTAATGCCGTATTTGCCCATAGATAATACACATTTGTACTTATAAAACTTATTATAGACAGTTATGTAATCACTATGCAGATTATCTGATACCGTATTTGCCCATAGATAATACACATTTGTACTTAATTGGTTAAATGGATATGGTTACATTAAAAAATAAACAGTTACTTGTTAATTTACTTGCAGCGTAACCAAGACCATCAATAAGAACAATATCGGTTTGCTGAATGCTGATAGATGCGACAAAATCTGTCCGACTCAAAAAAAATAACTTGTGTTTTAATCTTCTTTTTCTTCTTCTAGTTTTAGCATGTTTTTACTTAAAACATATGTCTTTTTGGGATCTTTGGATAAAAAAAAAATTGCCTACATAATCTACACACTTCTCAAATTGTGGGTCTAGAAACAGCAAACCTAATATTTTTAGTTTATGTAGTAAAACAAGGATATGGATGTAAAATGAACATGAGAAAATACACAACTTACACACAAAAAATACTAAAGACACAAATAAAAGCAAAAGTGATATTAGTTATGCATCCAGAGGAGTGTGTTGCCTGTGACAAAAGTAGGTTACCATGACTTACTTTTACAAGTAGGAAATAACACAATATTTATGTTTATTATAGACAGGTAAGAAATAACAAGTATTGACCACATTTGACTTTGTTTAAATGACATGTAAAGTCTTAAAGTAAAGATTGCAAAAGAATTTAATAAAAGTCTTCATCGGTTTTATTTATTTTATTTATTGTCAATTTTTTTTTTAATCCCTTACAACATACACATATTTTGAATATTTATTAGGTCATTTTTATGCTCTGCGACTTGTGCATGTACTTTTAATGATAGAATGAATTTTCCCAGACTTTCCTGATACACCCACATGTTGTATTTATGTCACCCCACCCCACTTCTTTTAAGAGAGACATGCAATGGTACATGTTAATTACCACTGTGCAGCCTACAGTCTATATCAACTAATAATTCCAAATTTTATTTTCGTTCTAACTCTTTAATATTATGAGGTCAATATTGATTTCTTAGGTCCATAAAAACTCATATCGACCTCTACAAAAGACTATAATTGTTTTATTACATAGCAAATCAAAGTGAAAGTGAAAGCGAGTCAATATGGCTTTTAATCAAACAATATCACAATTTACAGAATGTCATGTGACAACTTTTCATCCAATGAATATTTTCAAATTAAATTATTATGTAATAAAGACTCTTCTCTTATTCTCAGAGTTTGTAATTAGTTCGTTAAATTTCTGCATGTAAATTCCTGCCAATTTCCCATTGATGTCTGGACATTAAGGATGGAAATTAACATCTTAAAAAAATATATTTTACAATTTGGGTCATAGGAGAAACAGATTCTCCCGTTACGATTTTTCTTGACTCTCGATAATTAAATTTTCAAATTATAAATAAACCGAGAAAAAAGAAGTGGCAATAAAAAAAATAGACAATCCAGAGAAACTGGCAACATTGAGTACACAAGAAAATGGACGAAGACAAGCAAAACAAAAAACACATCACTATACGCAAACAAACACAAATAATGTAAATAAGACATGAGCCCTCATACAAACAACTTGAAGTTATAAAGACGAACCGCAGCTCTCTTACAATTTGAAAATTTAGCTGTCCAGAGTGGAGAAATATAATAATGCACTGGTAGCTGAAAGAGAATCTATACATAGTAGAAACTCCTTTGTCAGCCTCTGGTTTATTATTTTTTGTTTCGAAATATTTTTACTTGATTTATATACCAGTTTTTTGTTTAACTTTTAAATCAATCTACATGTAATGTGTTTATTAGATAATTTCCTAGGTTATTCAGTCCTAAACTTTTTTTTTTTCATTTAAAAAAATGTTTAGTTTAAGTTACAGATTACATAGACAGGAGAAAAGAACATAAAAATGTTGATTGTGGTTTGATGGGAAAGACCAGGAAATTAGCATTGTAAAATATGTGAAAAAACCCATTTTTATGAATAAAATATTTTTTAAATTCTAAGCGACAACATGCTGAGGCATACAGATTAAATGAATAGGTTTTTTTTCACTTTCCCTGATGAAAAGTTGAAGCTGAAATTTTTGTTACATGTCTTTTTGACAGGAGGTTGTTATTTTTTAATGTACATTTTGATGAAAAGAAGAAATTTGAGCCTTGTTTAATGTCTTAAGGTTAACCCTATTCCACTTCAAACACTTTGTGGACAATGAAAAGGTCATAGTTCAAACCACAAAAGATTAACATTGTGGTTTTTATCATACCAAGTGTGGATATTGGAAAAAATTGTATGGAAAAACATTTGATTAAAAATAATACTGATCAATGTAGGTCGGTAATTGGAAAATTGAATGTGTGATTGAAACCTACGACTAATCAATAACCTCATTGACGAGGAGGGAAAAGAGGGGGGTTCCTTCTAGATGCCTTCAAATGATCTGAAATTGTAATTTTCTGTCATACAATGAATGGATTAAATTTTACAAAAGCCTTTATTGTCCAAATAACTCACAGTTCTTTTAGGATAACTTTAGACTTAAGATTACATGTACATCTTTATATTCCTATTAATTAAAGTCTTTCCAAATAGCAAAATTCTAAAGCTCATAACGAGTATCTATAATGAAACTTGTCTAAAGCGGACACCAGTGGGCACTAAATGATTTTTGTTTGGAATAGGCAAGGATTCGGATGAAATAAGGAAGGTTAAATTTGCAAACTGTGACACTTTATCCAACCAGCCTTTGCTTTTACTTCTTAAAACTACATGCTTAGCAGAAAAGGAGGCAATGCCAATAGTAGTCTAGTTTGATCTGACCTGTGCTTGAACCTTGTAGAATAGAATAATTTTATTTTCCAAATCAGGTCCCCAAGGGGGCATTTACATTTAACAGTCATGATTAATTAACATATATAAAACAGCATATGACATCAAAATCAGTACATATCAAGGACTAAACAATAAAATGATTTATTGAACAATAAAATGACTTGTCAATTAATATTGACCAATAAGGTATGTGCAGCTGTGTTGCTACTGTGGGTAAAGGATGCAATGTTTATAGAATATTGTTTTGCTGCAATGGGCACCAAGGGACAGTGCTAAGGTTTGTTGAAGTTCTAACAAAACCTCCTCGTGTCCAATGCAACAGAATATAAGAAGGGAGAAGTGTGTTAAAGAAACTACAGTTATACAAAGTTTACCCTTTCCTACCATTATTGGGAAAGAAATACTAGTAAGTTATTGAGTTTCTAGAGGTATACAATATTTTTTATATGGATACCAAGCTTTTACAACCCTATCGCAATTTTTTTTTTTTAAGGGCCCAGGTGGCTCAATGAGTTAGATAGTTGAATTACCTAACAACTCATACAAGCCTATCACCAATATGGCGTGGGTTCGCGCCCGGCTTTGTAAATTACAAAAAAGGGTGCACTCGACTCGCAGCCGCAAGTGATAAAGTTTACCAGTTGCTTGCCCCTGGTGGGTGATTCTCTTTGGGTACTCCGGCTTCTTCCACCACTAAAACTGGTCGCCATGATATCGCTGAAATATTGTTGAAAGTGGCATTAAACACTAAAAATTAATCAATCAGTCAACCAAAGAAAAAAGAAAGAAAAAGATACAACAAACAATTAATATTAATTAAGATTGTGGAAATGCTACAAGTATAAATGCCATGATTCATAATTTTGATGCACAGATTGAAGCTTGAACAAATAATTACCCCATGGCGCATTGGTCAGAGCTTTGAGGGGTTTAAGATTTTAATTTGACTGTAAAGAGAGAAAAAAATAAACAGTATTCTCAAGATTTCAATTTATTTCTCTCACTGACTCTTTGTAAACAGTGATTCAGCTAGGCAAAGGTCTCAGGACATTTTCCCACCTATTTCTCAAATTATCCTGAAAATTTATAAAAATTAGTTTAATTATTAAAAAATGTCCTGAAGAAATTTTGATAAAACTGGAAATTGTCCTGAAGATTTCAAAGTTTAGCTGAAATACTGTCAATTTTAGGAAAAAACATGTATTGAAACTACATGTACCAATATATGATGAAAAAGTACTTTAAAGTGAGACGAAAAATGGCCTATTATTTATTATTTACAGGAAGAACAATGTGTATAAAAACATGAATTACATATGAAAATATATGTACAAATGCATTTTTAATGTCAAAACAGCTGTCACTCAATTATTCATGAAATCTTTATATATTTTTTTTAAAGAAAAATGTTTTTTTTTTTTGGAAAATAAAGTAGACAAACATCTTAAACCAGTTTTACTTAAACAAATTGATTTCCAAAATACAACACACCATTTCTACAGTGCAACATGTTTTTTGTGACCTTCCAAGGGAACAATGAAATATGGTCACATAAGACAGGTGGTCGCTTTATACAGGTTTAATTAACATGAAATGCAAGTGTGAAAGGAAAAATAATTAAGGTAACATAACACTTATTATTGCTTAAAAGAGGTGGTCCCTAAAGCAGGTGGTTTCGCTGCATTTTCTTTTGATACAATGATTGTAATATCGGGGATATTGAGGAGAGCTACTAGTAGCTATAGCCTCTGGCTGTATGTAATCCTCATGAAATAAATAAAGAATTAAATTAATATTGGGTACACTAATATGTCATCTGACAAGGTTAAATACAAGCCATCGTCAAAATTAAAGAAAAACATAATGTTCCTGGTTCACATAGCCTCACTATCAAATCAAAACAATATATGTATATATGTTTACCTGTCTTATAGCCTGGGAGAAAATACTTTAAAAAAGAAATGAAGTTAAAATTACAGTGGAACTTGTGCAGTCCGTCACCTGAGTTTTCCGACATCCTGTGACATCCGACAAAAATTTATGGTTCCAAAGTAGTTCTGTTAATATAAATAAAAGTTGAGTATTCCGACATCCTGTACAATCCGACACATTTCCCTGGTCCCTTGGTGTGTCGGATTAGACAGATTCCACTGTATAAATAAATCATTTTGGAAATAATATTGTAAATTTTTCAGCTATATCAAGGCATGGAATGAGTTACATTTGATGAGATCCCCTCTTTGTAATGTACTAGACCAACATGCTTAGTTGGATTTTTATAGTGCTAGCTCACTGAAACAACAGTCCACGGATAGACATGTCGCTCCACTTGGACAGATTATCTTGATTCCGAGCCAACCCGTTTTTGCTCTTACTCCTTACTGCTGAGTGCTTAAAGAATCTTCATATTGGACAGTTGATATTTGAGATATAAGAATTTACCATTTAAGGAATATTTGAAATTGTTGAACAGGTTATACGATATAACCTGGTTTGGGTTAGTTTACGCTTAATAAACCACCCCAAACCAGGTTATGCAAGTATAACCTGTTCAACAATTTCAAATATTCCTTATAATTTAATTTTTACAACAAAATTTAATGATTCCTCGATTTTAATTACGATTATTCCATGTGACTATTTGAATTTGTCGGTGGCAAATGAACACGTTGATGACACCACAATACCAACCCAGGTTATCGAGTATAGCCAAAATTTTCTCCAGGCGGATTAGCCAATCAGATTGAAATATTCAAATCACATTAAATTATTGTAAAATATACTGGTTTACACTCTAGGAACAGTGAAAACTTGTAGCAATTTATTTTGCTGTGTCCAGAAGTAATTTCTGAAATTTTTGACAAGTCCCACCATTGTAAAAATCTAAAATTTGAAAACTTTGTTGAGTCCAGGACTCATCTGGGCAAGGTGCAAGGTTCTCTGTAGGAACATTTCATAATTTTTGAAAATTTTCCAAATAGATTGGGTCCATTAATAATGGACTGAGCAAAAGTTTAATTAATACACAAATGACTGTAATAATTAAGTAATTTATTTTTCAGGAGAAAAGCCTTATTCTTGTCCATTAGATGGATGCGACAAAGCCTTTCCCCAGTTGTCTAACTTGCAGCACCACATTCGTAACCATGATAAATTAGCCGAGAGCCAGTACCAGTGTCATCTATGTGATAGATCATATCCAAATGAGGCTACGTTAAAGGCTCATAACACAAGGGTAAGAAACATCAGAAAATCATGTGATTACTCTCCACTCTGATCACATGTGGGTCAAGTGGCAGAGAAATCCTCATAGTCATGTGATCATTTATAGCCAATCAAAACACAGCTTTTTAATGTATCTAAATTAAGAAAGGAATCCATGCAAATTATGGGCACCACCATTTTTCTGCATAGCTTTTTCACCTCAAAGAAGGAGATTAACAATATCAGAGCACAAACAATGATTTTGATTGGGAACTATTCATAGCCTTTTCTCAATGAAACAAGGATTGATGATGAGTGCTGAGTAATCGTAACATGCTGTGGGTTACCGACGATGTATCACCAATGGCAATATAAACATCAGCTTACCAATACAAACACAATGACTATGATTGGAATGAAAGTCGTGGCTTGGGACAGGCACAACAGCATTTTACAATGGTTATAGATGCAAATTTTCTTTTTCAATTTTCTTATTTCAGATATTTATTTTTTAATATTTCCAAACATGACTTTGCATATTACTCTCGAGTTAGTAGCTTAACAACTGAAGCCAAACAAATATCCATTCCATATTTTACAGATAACCAGTACAAAAAAAAATTCAAATAATATTTTTTCCATATTTTTCAAGTCAATGACTTGAGGCAGGTCAGTGATTCTCCCTGGGTTTTCCAGTTTCCTCTACCAATAAAACTAACACCACAATATAAATGAAATATTGTTGAAAGTGACATTAAACACCATAACCCATATTTTTTAAAAGAACAAATAGTATCTTTTATATATAAATGTTCCGAGGGATTTTGTTTATTTCCGTATATGTGAATGGTTTTTTAAATCATACAGGAAAAAAAGTGCATTTTGTAATTATATACAGAGTGGTATATATTTTTTTAATGTGCTTGCATTTAAATTTAAAGTTGTGTCAGCATGAACATATTTTATTTAAATCATGAATTAATTTTTATTAAATTTGTAGTCTGAAAAAAATTATGTAACTGCACCGAATAATTAAAGGTCAAATAATGTATTAGAGACAAACATATTAGTTCAGACACACTATGTAATATTAAACTGAGGGATACCTCGTTTTCTAGGACATCTATAATCAAATTATGATTTCTTTGTTATAGTTATAAGTGGATAAGTCATTTTCTACCTGTGAAATCAGTGACTTGTGACAGTTCGGTGGTTTTCTCTGGGTATTCTGGTTTCCTTCACCTTTATAAAACTGAAGTATTGTTAAAAGTGGTGTTAAACACCATAAACCTAAACCAAACCATTTTCTAGTATAATCACAGTCAATAAGGGTAATAACAAAATTACCGAACACCGAGCAATCTTCCAAAGTGAAAGTCAAAACTCATAAATCAACAAACAGACAAAAGCAGTTAACAACCGGGAAACTGAGAAAAATCGCAATGGCCCTGACTTGGTACAGGCATTTCCAAAGAAATGATGGGTTGAATCAGATTTCATGGTGCCAAACCTCCCACTTCCATTATGGTTAAAAGGTTACGATCTGCGTGTTCTAGTTATATTTGTATAAGTTTTTTATACATCAAGTAATTCTGTGTACAGGCATTCGTCCCTGACTTTAACATTATACTGTAGATAAAACGTAACAATAATCAATGATTGAATTATTGTTGTTTAACGCCAAGTGATCGATGATTGAGTGATTGTTGTTTAATGCCAAGTGATCAATGATTGAGTGATTGTTGTTTAATGCCAAGTGATCAATGATTGAGTGATTGTTGTTTAACACCAAGTGATCAATGATTCAGTGATTGTTGTTTAATGCCAAGTGATCAATGATTGAATGGTTGTTGTTTAACACCAAGTGATCAATGATTGAGTGATTGTTGTTT
>MJUT01024995.1:1825321-1837321 GCA_002080005.1 Gigantidas platifrons
AGTGATTGTTGTTTAATGCCAAGTGATCAATGATTGAGTGATTGTTGTTTAATGCCAAGTGATCAATGATCAGTGATTGTTGTTTAATGCCAAGTGATCAATGATTGAGTGATTGTTGTTTAATGCCAAGTGATCAATGATCAGTGATTGTTGTTTAATGCCAAGTGATCAATGATTGAGTGATTGTTGTTTAATGCCAAGTGATCAATGATTGAGTGATTGTTGTTTAGTGCCAAGTGAGCAATTCTTCAGTTATATGAGTGATTGTTGTTTAATGCCAAGTGAGCAATTCTTCAGTTATATCATGGTGAGAACAAGTTACATCGATGAGATGATAATGATGTCCACTTTGTACTAGACGAACACGCTAGTTTGGATTTTCATAGTGCTAGCTCAATGAAACAGCAGTCTGTGGGTAGACATTTCGCTCCACTTGGACAGATTATCATTAATTCTACATGCTTGGCAGAGAAGCAACAAATACCAATTTGATAGTGTTTGGTATGACCGGACCGGGGTTTGATCCCATGGTGTACTGCACTCAAGGCAAACACACTAACAGTTACACCACCGAGGTGGTAAATGTGTAATTAACAAAGAGTTAATGAGCAAGTTATACATAATTAGTTTTTAGGCTTAAGCCAAAAAATCTACAACAATATTTAGGAAGAAATTAGTATTAAAAAAAAATTAAGTTAATTTGTTTAAATAAAACATTTTGAGATCAGTAATTACAATAATTAAAATGTATTCTCTTTTCTTTATTAAATTTATTTAATTGACCAATCAGTGATTAGCATTTGGGATATGAAGAAATAGTTAAGAGGTGAAGCAATATCCTCAGGATTCTACATAGATTGCAGTGTTAATTGATTATTTGATATCTATCAATGGAAGTTAAATATAGTAATAGAATTCACCTCTGGTCTTTGTTGACACTAAATTAAATCTCTGACTTTCTCCAAATTATATAGGACATGCTTATGTTGAATAATAAAAATAAAAGTCAAATTTTCCAATGAAATAGAGGTAAAATCCAGAGAATACCTGCTGACTTCACCTCCTTCGATTATTAAATGCCAGGATGTGTGGATAAGGGGAATAACTGGTACCAGGTTCAATCTTTTTTTTTTTCAATTTCAGATGCATGTTCATTCCAAATTGATTCCAAACTTACAAAAATCTTCACTGTCTCAACCACACCAAACTGTCTCACAAATTCCTATTGTCTCAGACATGCAACCAAGGCAGAGGAAGCGAAAGGCAACTCGTCCACAACATATCAACAACCGATCTGTCATACCATTCTCACAGAGTCGATCGGAAATGGAGAATCGTATGTTTTCCCACTTGGTTAATAGACAAGGAAAAGATGGCCAAGATAATTTTGTGTACGTTTTGGACAGTGACGAGGATAACTCACGAGACATTCCAATCAAAAAGCCGGAAATTGCAAGCAATAACAACAATTTTTACAGTCACAATTTGTCTCAAAAGGAGAACTTTTATAATACAGACAGATTAGAGGAAAGTCAATCAAAAAATATGACGATGTCCGACAATGCTGATAATTTCTTTAGAGGTAACAATAATTCCTCAAGTGTTCATAATTCAAATTCTAATTTTAGATATGGAAATGACATTACGTATCGGCCACAAACATCTGATATCAGAAGCCATGGCTTGCCAAAACTGTCCAATGAACTGCCAAGAAATAATAATCATGTGTCAGTTTCATCCAATGAAATGTTTAGAAATAATAATCATGTACGTGTATCATCCAATGAAATGCACGGACACAAAAACCCTATGGCAATATCATCCAATGATATGTCTCAAAACAATAACTTTTTACCAGTATCATCCAATGATATTCCTAGAACAAAGCCTGTTTCTGTTCCATCAAATGGAATTGCTGTAAGTAGTAGTCACATGTCAATGGCAGCCAGTCAAATGCAAAGAGACAACATGCAAAGATCACAATTGTCCAATGAAATGCAGAGATACACTGATGGAGTTGGATTAGATTTATCTATAAATAATCATGATTTTTCCAGGCTATATGAAGAAAGGTCTAGATTATCAAATATGATGTCTAATAACACATATGCAAGCAGTCATATCCCAAGAATCACCAATGGTCTGTCTGATAACCGCAGAATGATGGACAACAAGCAAAATCAAAATTTACCCAATGATATCATGCCTGATAATCGAAATAGCTTCAACCAAATGATGAATGAAACAATAAACAATTGGCAAAGGCGCAGCTATGTCCACCAAAAAAGAATGGATAACGAAGAATCGGACGAAAGTTCAGATGAATCAGAATCGGAGATGGACAGACATCATTTTCAGACACCAAATTTAGGGGCCGATGTATACGATGACCCCATGAACTAGCATATTTAATTATCTTTAGATATCTCAAAATTATTTCAGTTGTTTCTCTTTGCTTTAGTAGGGTCATTTGAGTTTGTGTTAGTGTAATGATGTTTAATGCCACTGTCAGCAATATTTCAGTTATATCGTTGTAGTATTTTCTAATCTTACAACTGAGTGTCACAAGTCTCTGAGTAATTTTTATATATTTTTCTTTAATAATTTAATTATTTATAATACAACGAAATGCTATCCACACTTGTCATAATCAAATTCTGTGTACAGCTGCTTGATAGTAAAAAACAAAAATGTAGTTATCTAATGTATTGTGCACAACATGTGTAGTTACATACATGTATATCATTTCATTTTCACAGCAACACTTCTAAAAGAAAAAAAAACTATTTAAAAACTGACACAGAGACTTTTGTGGCAAGTCTATTCTAATCTAAAGCCAATTTTCTGTAGGTTTTACTTGTTCAAAAACACTACGATAGCCAGTGAATTAAAAAATTAGTTTTCTCCTGTAATTCTTTCATATGAAAAAGAATTTATTCTTTTCTACTAAGATGAGACAATATGAGTAGGACCGAGGGACTTGCTGCAACTTTTGCAAATGAGCTGATTTATTTTATTGTTAGTTATTATACAACATATCATAATATGACACAATGTCAAACTAAACCTTTTTATCTAATAAAAAATGTTTGATTGTAAAAAAAAATAGACAATAAATAAGAAATATTGCTACAGCCATTCTACTACTGGGAGTGGACAAAAAAATATTCACACAATTCCAATTTTCCCTATATATATATAATATATATTTTTTTTAAATTTTTAGAACCATGTTTTTCAAATCCTCATGATTTAAGGCTAGCCTTAGATTATTTGTCTACAAAAGTACTATCAATGTATTACACTTTGGACGAAATTACATTTTGTAATATATTTTTTGTTTAACATGTATATTCTCAAAGTATTTAGTTTTTTTATCAAATTATTTAGGAATTATCGAGAAAAACTACATTTTATTCTGTTTTTGTCTATGCAACAATTAATCAAAAATGGACATGCAGTGGTTTCAGGATAATTTGAAAAAAATTACTTTTAATACATTTTTAGGCAAAATTGAAATATTTGTGTTATCTAAGAGAGATAACTCTAGTTAAAAATCAATTGATTTCAGATTTAATCTGATAGAATCTCATTGTTTAGCTGAATCTCTGTATCTTTGTTCATAATCTTAAAGATTAAGTTAACAATTATTGAAATCCCACTATATTTTATTGGTGTTAATAAAAAAAAAATTGATACAATGTTGATGAAGTATTATTTTATTTATATTTAATATTTTTATATTTATTGTACCACTACTTTCAGTAATGAGCTGGTTATAAATTTATAAAATTTACATGGCTGACTTTTTGATAATAAAAATATATTTTAGATTCAAACTTCAATTGACTCCTTATAAATTTATGAAATTTACAAGGTATATATAAACTACATGTACTGTATGTGAACTCCTTATAAATTTATGATTTTTTTAAAATTTAGTTTGAATTTATTATTTTTTTATTATTAGAAATGAAACATCATAATGTTTATTTTTTTTAATAATGAAAAAAACCCATTAACTTCAAACTACTGTGAGCTTCATATAAATTTATGAAATTTTCAAGTTTTTTTTTTTTAATAATAAAAAAAGATTAAATTCAACTACTTTTTAAAATGACAGAATTTACTTATTTTAAAGTTATCTTTGATAAACTTGGGTATTAATTAGTAAATTAGCCAAATGTCTGCACAATTTATGTCTATTTCCTCCATATTCCGAACTTTATGAGAGAAAAAAAATGGATGACTGTGTGATTAAAAAATCAGCAAGTCAAACAATAATTTTTCTGAACAAGTCCAGCAAAAATAGACATTTTAGAAACCATGCTTTGAAGCAATATTTATGAATACATCATTATCATTAGTGTGTACTTATTTTGTTAATTGTTTATATACATAGAGTCTACTTGGTATGTTTTGCTTTAAGAAATATTATGCAATGAATTTTCCAACCAAAGACGTTTTCTACAGTATATGTCTGTTGTATTTTGTTATCAATGGTCCAACTGGACATTTTAATTTTGTGTGATGCTGGGCATCCATTTATTTTTGAAGTTGAAAACTTATATATTGTTTCCAGGGTAATATTGCATATTCTTTAGCATTATATATATAATTTTTTTTTATTAATTTTGAAGTTGAAAACTTATGTATTGTTTCCATGGTAATATTTCATATTCTTTAGCGCTACATTTTTTTGGTTATTAATTTTGAAGTTGAAAACTTATGCATTGTTTCCATGGTAATATTTCATATTCTTTAGCGCTACATTTTTTTGGTTATTAATTTTGAAGTTGAAAACTTATACATTGTTTCCATGGTAATATTTCATATTCTTTAGCACTATATTTTTTTTGTTATATAATTTTGAAGTTGAAAACTTATGCATTGTTTCCATGGTAATATTGTATATTCTTTAGTGCTACATTTTTTTTGTCTTTCCCATGTTTTGTACTGCAGATTTAGACTATCAAATGTGTCTTTTCATCAAAGAAGCACACTACTGTTCTATTTTAAGCTTTAGTTTTTCCAGTGCTAATTTTAGGTTGTAAAAACAAAGGCATCCATCTATAGCTTTTTATCCCACATTATAAATAGGGCGATATAACTTCACATCCATAGGCATAAGTATTCATTTTGAAAACCAAGGACTATTTAAGTCAAGATTTTGTTATTTGAACTATGACTACCCCCAATCCCACCCCCTTTAGCAATGTTGGTCATGGACTTAACTTTGTATGTAGATATGCTTGTCCAGAAGGATCAATACCGGATTAAGGTGTGGATTTATAGAGTAATATAGGAATGTGTAAATTAGGTATGATATTAAATGCAATTCCCCTTTGTTGGTGACAAAATCCAAATTCTTATGAGAAACATTGAGTGTATAAAATGTACAGTATGTCACCCACTGAAGAAAGTGATTTTTTTCTACATAACATTCCAGAGTTATGTCCCTTTGTTGACTAACAAGAAGTTTTCCCTCATTTAAGGTGGTACCTAACACTACAGGGAGATAACTCTTTTAAATCAGTTGAACGTTTTGATCATATGATGTTTGTATGCAGATTTCATGCATCTCTGTGATCAAAACCACAGAGAGAAAAGCTGCTATGTGGCTAGTGAATTTATAGCTCTGAGTCTGTTGGCTGGAATTTGTTAAATATTTGATATTTATTACAGTGGATATATTCAAACACACTGCCAAAAAAATAAGACAATTAAACGAGCAGATCAAATTTTACCTGAAGTGTATGGTACCACCTTAATGTGGTATCTAAATTTCATGGTCGCTGGACGTTAAGCAATAAACAATCAATCAATCAATCAATCTCATTTCCAAAAGAAATAAACAGAAGGTCAAAATTTAGACCAGCCATACCATTAATTATCTACTTGACCATGACCTTGATAATAAAGATATGAAGATATTAAGTAAATATTGGTTTGTAGTTTAATGGGTCAATGTTAAATGGTCGGTCCCTTCCAATTGTACCTGATTCTAAATCTACTGTGTACTTATTTTAAAGATCATAAACCTGCTAATGATCAGGAAATAAAGGTGCACAAAAACCTCCAAAAATATACAGCAAATTTTCATTATTTAGTAGCAAATCAAAATATTATGAACAGTAACAATTTGTGGAACTTCTGTAGCTTGTTGTCGTTCCAACAGGCAAAGCTTTTAATTCTGTGGATTTGCTGTGAATATGAGTAGAAATTGTGATATTCTGATGTACATACCTACTTACTTTCTGTATTGTTAAAACATTCCAATATATATTGTAATTAGTGTATCGTGTGTGTCATCAACTTTGTCAAATTTTCTGCCAAAAATTTAATAAATTAGAGAAATGTGTTTTGTTTCAATGTATTTTTATATAATTCTACAAAAGTTATATAACAGACCACATGTAGTGTTAGTTTTCGACACCTCTGTTCTTTGACTATTTCTTTTCTGACATTTTCAAACCTGACTTGAAAGGCCACAAATACATGAAACTTCTTTCTTTTCTGACGTTTTCGAACCTGACTTAAAAGAACACAAATACATAGAACCTAAGCGGCAGCTGATTAAATGAACCCCCATTGTTAAAGGTCATTATATCAAATGAACTTGTGTTCAAAGATCATTGATTCAAATGAATGTCTCATAAAAAGTCTTTGATTCAGTGACAGCCAGGACACTGCTTCTTTGTTACGTTATCACTCTCAAGCCATAGATAATTCTTAGATTTATTATGACAGAAAAATGTTTTACAATAATTTTCAGATTAATTGAATAGTTTTAATTTATATAATGTTAGTAGACATATTATGACATAAAATATTTCTTACAATTATTTTTAGATGATTGAAATGAGTTCTAATTTATTTAAAGTTACAGGACATGTAGATGTTTTCAGCACAATATTAAGGAAAAAGATATATTTATACAGTTTTTTTTAAGTGGGGGGACCATTTGTAAATTTGTGTTCTACTGTAGCAAAAAGTGTTATGTTGTTCATTGTGTTCTTGTAATTATATCATGCAAATAATTTTTGTTGAAGTGTAATATATTACTACATACAAAAAAAAACAGTATTTTTATGAAGTCTACAAATTATGTACATTTGTATATTTACAAGATTATGTTGTATGCACATGTAAATAAATAGAAGCATTTAAAATAAAAATGGAGCTTTAAAAAATTAAAATGTGATGTAGATTGTTGTTTATCATGTTTCGTTGAACACCAATAGTTGCCTGCTTTTAATGTTTATACATGTATAATAATAGATAGAGTTGTCTCCCCTTTGTAAACCAGTTCACATGTGTTGTCTCCCTTGTAAACTTTGTTATCGTATATATTTTTAATAAATTTATTGTAGATAGATGTTATATATATATATTGCTGAGTAAAAACAAAGATTACTTTTGAATAGGTTGTACCTGGTTGTGTTTTGTCATCAAGATTTTAATGGCTTTTTTTTCTCCAAAAACCTTTTTTAAAAGGAGATTTCACTGTCATTGATGTGTTATTTATTCATAATAACTTTGTAAACACAATTCTTATTCATCCAATCCCATATGTATGTGATTTGTCGGCAGTGTCTTTGGGTATACAGTAGTCATCCTCTTATAAGATCATTTTCACCAAAGGCCACCTCTCTTCAGGCAGGGACACGGGTGGCTCAATGAGTTTGGTCGCTGGATCTAACAGCTCATACAAGCCTATCACCAATACGGCATGGGTTCGCTCCCGGCTTTTTAAATTACAAAAAAGGGTGCACTCGACTCACAGCCGCAAGTGATAAAGTTTACCAGTTGCTTGCCCCATGGTCGGTGGTTCTCTCTGGGTACTCCGGCTTCCTCCACCACTAAAACTGGTTGCCATGATATAGCTGAAATATTGCTGAAAGTGGCATTAAACACCAAAAATTTAAATTCAAATTACTCTTATCAGGCCAGAATTTAGATATATGTACAAGTAAAATACTACTAAATAGCCCCCTCAAGAAATGCCACCCTTCTTATAAGGCCAGTTTTTCATTACAGAAGTGGGTGGCCTTACAGAGGGAGACTATTGTTCTAGATAGTCGTCCCCTTCAAGAGAGGCCACCCTTCTTATAAGGCCACTTTTTCATTACAGAAGTGGGTGGCCTTACAGAGGGAGACTATTGTACTAGATAGTCGTCCCCTTCAAGAAATGCCACCCTTCCAGTAATTGTTTTGTTCTTCAAATCACTTACACTTAAAGTATGTGAGGCAGTAATGATTTTCTTATTATTGTATCCATTCTGTCCTAGATTTAGACTTTTTTAAGTTTAAAAATATAAAGATTATGTCTGGTATGAAATGTATCAAGTAATTTTACCCCTTGTAAATATTTCCAAAAAAGTCAAGACGTTGCATGTGACAATGCTAATTTTTAAACAAGCCATGCCAAAGAAACGTCACAAAATCAAGACGCTTTGATCTAGAACCATGCAATCATTTCCACATCAAGATTTCATTTAATTATTTGATACATGATATTAAGATATCAAACTACAGTATAGTGACCTTGATGTTTAAGGTCATGTATTGGTGACCTTGGTGGCGGGATGTTTAAGGTCATGTATTGGTGACCTGGGTGGCGGGATGTTTAAGGTCATGTATTGGATGACAACTACCAGTGCAATCAGTGCCTATCACCACTAGAGTTTTGAGTTCGAATCCCACTCATGGCGAGATGTACTCGATACAACATTTATGTGATAAAAGTTTGTCAGTGACTTGCGGCAGGTCAGTGGTTTTTCTTGTGTACTCTGGTTTCCTTCACCAATAAAACTGATCTGCACAATATACCTGAAATATTGTATATCTGGTAATCACGGTAATGCTGAAAAATTGCCGAAAGTCATGATAAACCCCAATAACAATAACCCCCCCCCTCCCCTACTACAGTACAGTAGTTCCCCTCTTATAAGACTATCCCATTTTAAGAGGGGGACCTGTCTAGGGGGGACAATTTAGTATTTTGTTATCTCAGTACATCTGAAATCTGTCCTGACACAAGGGATGATCTTTGAAGAGAGGGGTATTATAAGATGGAGACTGCTGGACAGCATTTCTTCACTGTCAACAGATAGCTGTATAATGCTATAATCAAATACCCATTAAATCATGGTTTCTTTCCATTATTTCTTAATTATCGGTAATATAGACATTATTCGTTTGATCTCTTAGAGTGATATTGTCAGCGTCAACGAACTAACGCTGAAGCTGAAAATTATCATGTGACATCAAACACTTTACGATCTTACCGATAAAAACAGTAATGTCAGTTTTGAAGGTGGAGACAGACATCACTAGTATCATGTCAGACTCGCTGCAATGCTAGTGATAATGTCTGTCTCAACCTCCAGAATTGACGTTATTCTATATATATTTCTACCTTTTACCTTTTAAAGGTTGTCACCAACCAAAGAACAAGTAATAAATTTGGTATGGTCTTTCTAAATGTGTGATAATAACATGGGCATTTTAAGTGACTTATTACTTTTGTCAATACAGTATATTATGTTGTATAACTTTATGGGGTGCTTTTCACCACTACATGTGTTTGCATTTTACTTATATTTATCTGAAATTTTTGTTTAATATATATAAATTGTTTTGTCATTTGTAATTTTTTATTTAATTTGAAACAGAAAAGATTTTTTTTTTTTTAATGTTTAAAATTTTTTTTTTTAAATAGCACATTTTCAATGCCTGTATAAATTTGAACACTAAAAAGTTAATTTCTTGGAGAAATTAGAAATTATATTATAATCGTTAAAACCATAATTGCATTTAGGTAATTAGAATTTTGGTTAATTTTGAAATAAACTAATTGGTTATGTTGACTTTAACACAGTAAGATTCTTTGCCATCTTTTTTTGTGTAAATTTCCTAAGCCTGACTGAAACATACATGCTTTCTTGCCATTGGCCACTCATATTTTACAGTTGAAATTATGAGGTCGAAAGGTCAGAAGTCATTTACAAATTTAAGTATATTATATATAGTGATACCTGTATGTATGAGACATGTGTATACATGTATTAGATTATCAAGTTGTGTATTACCTGGGAGTCCACCAGAGAATTGTGTATTACTATTAATTTTTTTTTATCTTTATTTCCAAATTTTCCTTCAATTTCAGAATTTGAATAAACATGTATATATATGTTTGTATATATATTTATGTTTTAATGATATTGTTTTGGTCACAGATATTTAAAGGTTTGGTAGCCATCGTGATTGTATGGTAGTTGGATTTACAACTACATATATAATCAGTGCATATCACCACTAACGTAAGATCGAATCCCGCTTAGGCAAGGTGTACTCGATACAACATTATGTGATAAAAGTTTGTCATTGACTTGCGACATGTCTGTGGTTTTTTCCAGGTACTCCGGCTTCTTCCACCAATAAACTGACCGGCACGATATAATTGAAGGTAAATCCAACTACCATAAGATCATGACCACGATGACCCCAGTGGTAATTTGATTTTCATCATGTTCATCATCTAAACATGTCCTCCTCATATAAGGTCATTTTACTGTAATGACAAAGTGGCCTTATAAGGGGGGTGGCCTCTCTTGAGGGGGAGAAAATACTAGTAAAATCTGGTCTGATAAGATGGTTTACCTTTGGTGGGAGGGGTCTTATAAGAGGGGCAGCCTCTCTTGAGGGAGAGAAAATACTAGTAAAATCTGGTCTGATAAGAAGGGTGACCTTTGGTGAGAGGGGTATAATAAGAGGGGTGGCCTCTCTTAAAATTATATGAGATTATGAGAAAATAACGCTATATTTTTTCTGCTTTTAATGCTGCAAATTTCAGGAAATTTGAGTAAGAAATGACTCGACAAGATTTAAAAAAAAAATCATGGCTTTATATAGGGCAATATTTTAGTGTTGAAAGATTTTTATCCAATACTGTAAGTTAGATATGATAAACTTTGACTGTTTCATCTTACAACCTGTTAATCTACATTATGTATTTTACATACTGCTGTTTTTATTTTACATGTATTTTTGTTGTTTTAGTAAAAATACAAAAATTAATTACACATTGATCACTGTTCCACAAATCTGCTAATTTTAATTGTTATTTATTTTGACTTGTTCTACAATTTTTTGAAATAATTTAGAAATTATTTAAATATTTTTGATTATTGAAATAATTTAGAAATTATTTAAATATTTTTGATTATTTTTTTATGACAACAGTCTTTTTTTTTTTGGTTGATATTATAGTGCTTTTAGTAGAGTTAAATAAAAATCATTAGAATAGTTTTATTTGATTTGTATCGGCCTACACCAGGTAGTATTCTCCACAATACTGTGGCCTGTCATTCTGGTTAGAAAATAAAATAACTCCATGAAAAATAGCTGAAACCATCTACACCCACTTTCAAATGGTCTATTTTTGACCTGTTCTGACTGTGTCCAGCATCTTTCGGCAATTTCTCTCTAAAGGAAAATAGCCGAAATCAGTTATTTTAAATAACTGAGAAAAAAAATCATCCCTGCATATGTAATGAAAAATGAAACTAGAGGCTCACATGAGCCTGTATCGCTCACCTGACATAACTAAGTCCTCTTAAGAATGTCTGCATGCCGAATACATCTAAGTTACTATTCAAATCCCATAGGGTTCTATGTTAAAACTATGTCTGCTCATGGCAGCCATCTTGGATGGAAGTAGTAATCACCGGACACAATTTTAAAAGTATACTACCCAAGGACCATCCATGCCATATTTGCTTTAAATTGGCTGATTGGTTTCAGTGGGAAGATTTTTAAACAATTTTCCCATAGGGTCCTATGTTAAAACTATGTCCGCTGACTGCGGCAATCTTGGATGGAGGTCGGGCTCACAGGACATAATTTTGAAAGTTGACCACCTAGGACCATTCATGCCATGTTTGCTTTAAATTGACTTGCTGGTTTCAGAGAAGACTTTTAAACATTTTTTCCATA
>MJUT01024995.1:1857875-1878551 GCA_002080005.1 Gigantidas platifrons
GTGTAAAAACATAGAATAATACTTTAACAATTCAAATATTAAACAGTATACAGGGTCCCAGATTAACTTTTTGTGCATAATAGCCAACTGGGCTACTGAAATTTTGAGACTGCCAGCCCAGATTAAAAAGCCGTAGCCCAGGTGAAAATCACGAGGGCCGTTAAGGGGGTTGGGGAGTTATTCCCCCCAAGAAAATTTTGTGATTTTTAAACCAAATCCTGTATTTTACACACATTTTTTGAAAGAAATAAAACTATCTGAAAAGGTGGATTTTCCCTAATATATAAACATTTGGTACATTTTTCTTGATTTAAAAAAAAAATCAACTAACAGAATAGTAGTATGGTCTCATTATCTTAATTTGTGCGAGTTGCAAATAGAAAATAAATAAATAAATAATACTCAGAAATCCTTCCGTAAGCTTTACGACCGCACTGGTATGTTTTGAACTTTGGAAATTTACCGAAATTTAGAGTGCTCTTTAGCTGGAGGATTATTCTATAAACTATGCATTCTGAATCCCTGTTTGAAAAGCCATAACTGATGTTCCTTTGAGTTAGAAACATTTCAATTGAACAGGTAACAGAAAAACGATCACGAATGATAGTTTAGGGATACACTAACAGGGCTACTGGATTTTTTAATAGCCTGCTGGGCTATCTTTCTACGTTTTCAAGTCGCCCAGATGACATTTTGGTTGCCATGGACGACTGGGCGACCACTAATTTGGACCCCTGGTATATTTCAGCTGTTTGTTCGGTATAATAAAACAGTTACGGCCCTCTGAATCGGTGAATATCCGGGCTCGAGGGAAATAACCCTAGTGGGGTTGACAATTTTGGATATTCACCTCTTCCGAGGGCCGTAATTGTATATTGTAACACTTATTTCGTATCACCATTACCTAAAAATTGTAAGGAATAATAAGTTATGACCAGATATGCAAAACGAAGGTTGAAATATTCACGGAACGAAAATTTTAATTTGCTCCCATACGTTGAATGGGACCGATTCGTAACCCTAAATGGAGCACAAGGGGAATGAGGGTTACGTTATCGTATCTACACTAACGTTATGAGTTAAATATTTCAGTTTTATCACATATTTGTACGTTATCCGTACCGTTTTGCATGTGTGATAAACGAAGACTTTCCCGGTCCATATCAGTGCCCGGGGCAAATAACCGGTTATTGTGCCCTGCGTCGATGACGTCATTGTGACAAGTAAGCAAACATCATACAAAAAACCGATAAAACGGAGATGAAAAATATCAAGACAAAACGTAAAACTGAGAGTAACATAAGGATATTCAAGGATTGGTTATCAACAGTCCACAAATTTTTCATGCAGACAAAACATATTTGGGTTTTCAATAGGAAAATCAGTATTATATTTATAATGTCGTGCCTTTTGGCTTAGCAACAAGCGGATATATTTTCAGTAAAGTTATGAGAGATTATTAAATACTGGAGAGGTCAGGGGTTAAAGATCTATATGTACTTAGATGACGGCTTAGGGGGTGGCGCAAGTTATGAAGACGCATTAATTTCAAGTAAATTTATTCAGAACGACCTTGAATTTTTTTGTTTTTCTATCGCTCACGAAAAGTGTAACTGGATCCCAACTCATAAATTAGAGTGGTTAGGTTTTTGTTGGGACATGGCAGAAGGTATAGTCTGCGAATTACAGACAAGAGAGTTAATAAGCTAAAGGCTTCTTTATCTGATCTGATACAAAGATATCAGACTGAGACAGTGTTGTTTCAAGTTAGATTTATAGCAGGAATCGTAGGACAGGTGATACCCACACAGGCAGTATTCGGGGATCAGGCCCGATTGAGAATCAGATATTTATATGAATGTGTATTAGGCAGGTTAAACTGGAACTCCAAAGTAATGGTAAGCCATGACGCATTCAGAGAATGCAAATTTTGGGTGAATAACATAGATATGTTGAATGAGATAGGATCTCAGTTATGTCATTTGACGTATAACGAAGCACATGATTTTCACATATTTTGTGATGCATCAGAGACTGGCTTCGGTGGTCATTTGACCACAGGTTCAGAGGACGAACCAGATGCAACGTATGGCAGTTGGTCATATGATGAGCCCAAAAGCCCAAAGCTCTACTTGGAGAGAGCTCGAGGCAGTTAATAGGACATTGAAAAGTGTTATTGGCTACTTGAATGGTAAGGTTGTCGGAGTGTATACCGACAACAAAAATGTGCCACACATATTGAGGGTAGGTAGTAGGAAGAGAATACTACATGAAAAAGTAATGTCAGTACATAAACTATGTTTACAAAATTCAGTTAAAAATGAACGCAGTTTGGATACCAAGAGAATCAAACGACAAGACAGACAGTCTTAGTAGAATATCGGATTGCGATGATTGGGAAATCGAAGACTTTATTTTTAAATATACTTGGATAATTTATGGGGTCCACATTCTTCAGATAGGTTTCTTCATGATTAACGCCAAATGCAAACAATATTTTTCCAAGTTCTTGTGTTCCGGTACAGCAGGTATCGACGCATTTAGGTTTACATGGCAATGCACTAATAATTGGTTAGTGCCCCCACCACGTTTAATTCCACAGGTGATAAACAAATTGGAGCATGAAAAGTGTAAAGGTACATTGATTGTTCCCGAGTGGACATCGGACTCATTTTGGCCGATGGTAGTTAGTAAAGATGGTCATTTCAGAAAATTCATAATCGCACGCAGGCTTTCAAGGCGATAGCTTAGTTAAAAGAGGCAGAGGCCAAAATTGTATTTTCGGTTCACAGCAACTGAATTTTCGTTTAATAGCTTTAAGAATACAATTTTAATTAGGTTAGTACGTTTACCAGTGTTTTTATTTATTTTAACAGGCATTAAGCTAAACCAGTTTGTTGACAACGCCATTCAGGATAGCGGTGTGAAACCAGGAAGTCACTTGTACAATTTATTTCCAAAAATGTGTGAACTTCTCGTGAATTGTAAAAGTGATAATACGGTAAAAAGTTATGTTTATGCATGCAAGGCATACCAAACACTCGTCCGGCCCAAACTCGAATACTCCTGTTCTGTTTGGGACCCTCATACATCAGAGTCCAAATCCAAAATTGAGATGGTCCAACGGCGAGCCGCTCGGTATGTCTGTAACAGGTATCATAACACCAGTAGTGTCACTGACATGCTTGACACCTTAAACATTCCAACTCTATCACAGCGCAGACTACGCACAAGATTAGTTATGTTGTATAAAATCTCATACCATCTTGTTGCTATTCCATCCGACACTTTAATATTTGCAGACTCTAGAACCAGAAAAAATCACCAGCTCACATACAGGTATATCTACTCATCAAAAGATTCATACCGGCATTCATTCTTTCCTTTTACAATACCGCAGTGGAACCAACTCCCTGCTTCACTCGTTCAGGTTCCATCTATCGATAGCTTCAGAGATCAGCTAACTCCAGCTGTTCTCTGTACACTCATCTAAACAATAAACCTTACATGTACATAGTTTTAATCACGTCATCTTCCTCAAGCACTTTGTATTATAAAAAAAATTCCACTTTGGCTGTACTATAGTATGTAAATAAAATTCTTGTCCACGCATGCAACAGTATGTAATCATCAATCGATTGATGGAATATTGTATACCAAAAGAAGAAACAAAAAAGAAGAACGTTTTATTTCACTACACGGATACAAATCTTTACCCGCAGAACCTGTACATGTTGCATTATACTTGACACATTTAGTGAACAGTGGTTCTTCTTTTCATCCAGTAAATAACGCTTTTTATGGCACCAAATGGACACACGAGGTGAATGGGCTACAAGATCCTACCACAAATAGTTTTGCTATATCCGTACTTGAAGCATCAAAACGTACCGCTTCGAAGAAGACCGAGAAAAAAGATCCCATTTCGGCAGAAACTTTAATTGAACTATGCACAATGTTTATGGATTCAACTGATTTGTTGATTATAAGAGATTTGACAATGATGTTATTAAGTTTTTCAGGTTTTCTCAGATCTGACGAGATTAGCACTTTGCGTTTTTAACGATATCAAAATTAGTGACAGTTGTTTAATTCTTAATATAGAAAAGAGTAAGACTGGCCAATATAGACAAAGTAATGAAATTCTCATATGTTCTACCCTAGCTTATCCATACACAATGTTGTTGAAATATATTAACCTAGCAGGTTTTAGCAGTGGTTCAAACAGTTTCTTATTTCGTCCAATCTATAGATCTGGTCATACATGAAACTTGTAAACAAAGACAAGAAACTTAGTTATACAGCAGCGAGAGAGGCTTTGGTTAAAAGGGTTAAATTGGTTTTTCCGAATTGTAACGTCGGTCTTCACTCATTCAGTTCGGGAGGTGCCACAACCGCAGCTAATGCTAATGTAAAAGAGAGGTGTCTGAAAAAAAACACGGTAGATGGAAATCCGATTCGAGCAAAGATCGGTACATTGTTGATTCTACACAAAATCGCCTGAAAGTATCACAAATATTGGGATTGTAATTTTTTCTCTCTTTCTATGACCCCGTTCTTTGTGTTTTTCTATCACGTACGGCGGGCTATCGGCAAATTGATATTTGCGTTTTGTTTATTATTTTGCCTTATACTTGAGAGTATAGATAATACTAATATTTTCCCGCGGTTCGAAGTATAGCGGGAAAATATTGTATTGTCGGTTTGATACTAATGCATATTCATACGGTAATGGTCGAAATTGACCAATGAGAACATTGTCTTGTGGTTGGGAATTTAGGTGTGTTCGTTTGGTTCTCTTCACTTTCTAGCCGTCGTGCATACGTGTAACAACAAAAAATATGTCTGTATGTTAGTCTTACATTATTTACCATTTGCATCTTTGTTGTAAAATTTTTAAGGTGAGGTCCGACACCTGATTGTCCAGAGATGGGTTCGAGCATTGTCATCGGATACAGGTTTCCAAATTATTTTGGTTTTTCCTGGACGGCCTTCACGGCCCATCTGTGACGGAATTCTAATTATGCAATATATAGTTTTGTTTGAAATGTTGGTTGTGTACATTGTGAATTGATTACAAGTGACATGTAACATAACATTTTTCTGTTAATAATAATTCCGGCGTCCATCACGTACGGCTAGCTGCAATAATGTAGCTCCTGTGACAAACTTGTCTCTCGGCGGAGCTACACAATGGAGCAAAAAAATATATTGCAGTTGAACATAAAAATTCACTATTTACGCTTCAAACATTTCATTATAACTATTACTGATGATCCCAGTTCTTGTTAAATCGGTTTGGCTGAAAAATGTATGCTTTTCAAAGGTAACAACAAACTTGTTCAAATTTATTTATCGTTCGCCATAACCGGAAACTACGGAATGCGGAGCTTTTCTAAATATGGTATTTCTACTACGATATTTAGTATATTTACTACAGCTGATGTAAACATTCACGCCCCAATCGCCAAATATGGCATCCAAAAAATACCAAAGTGAGGCTTTGACCGGAAAATGACCTCAAATGACGAAATTCAAAATGTAGTTGGTAAACGAATTTTTATTTTGTGGGAATTACATTCTAAATTACTGATAGGTAATAAAAACTTGTTATAATAGTGACCAAAAGGAAATGTTATGTCTTATTATTGATAAATGCAGGCGTCAGAAACTATGTAAGCGAGCGCAAAAAAATCTCTGCGGCTGCTCCATTACGTGTAATGGCATCCCGTTAAAACCTTTGCGAGTAAGCGAGCATTTAAGGTTTTATTATTAGAACTACGTACGGCGGGCTGTCGTTTTGTTTATTATTTTGCCTTATACTTGAGAGTATAGATAATACATACCCTGTCTGATAGCTGGATAACAGATATATTACGGATTTAACCATTGTTTTTTTTAATACAGAATCCAAACGTATTAAATATAGTTGTGTCTTTTATTTTCATTTTTTTCGTATTTCTATATGTCCTTTTCCGTACCTTTGAAAATACTGTACTTTCAATAAAATATTAGTGAGAAAAAGAATCAAACACCGGTAAGAGGGCATGACGGAAATCTCAGACAAGGATATCTGACATTTTTTTTATATTTCATTAAGCAGACGACGCGATTTGTTTACATTTTTTAAACGGTGAGCATAGACAATTACGTAATTCGTAATTGACCAATCAGCGACTGAGAACAAAGTGATCCACACGTTGATTATCGATTTTTTCTCACACGGGTTGAGAAGTGTGAAAATTGAACAAGAATTAGAGAAAGTTTCCATCTCCATGTCATCTAGTTATTATTATTATTATCTTATATTAGGGGTGATATTGGTCGAGGCTTGACATAGCATGTAGTATAAGTTTGATCATGTATAGCTCTTCAAATAGCACCCGAGTAGGGATGCGATATAGGGTAGGTGATACATGCCTTGCAAAGTCATGCATAATAAAAATGTATGTACTGTATTTTACTCAAGTATATAAATAATAATAATAATAATGATAATAATAATAGTGATAATAAAAATAATAGCTTTTCGTTTTGTTTTTTTTTCAAATAAAATGTTTGCTTAGTGCAAATAAATCATAGCTTATTTATAATAAATTAGAAATAACATTTAGGGGGGAAAACCCACTATATAGCCATTTTTCCGGGGGGAAATTCTACTATATAGCCACCCCCCCCCCTGATAAGGAAGGGGGAAAGATGGCTATATAGCCAATTTTCCGGGGGGAAAGATGGTATATAGCCATTTTCCGGGGGGGGGAATGGCCCTAGAACACCGGCGTCGTAAAATTTTTAGTTACCTCATGAAAATTAGCTACCTCCAACTTCCGGTAGCTAATTTTCATACGGCGGAGCTATAAAAATTAGCTACCTTTGAAAATTAGCTATTTGTAGCATACACTTAAAGGATTTATCTCCCTTAATATGAGTAGGCGCTGCCTATAGAGGATAGAGAGAACAGAAGTATTTGAAATCAATGCCAAAAATACCTTTATATCCCCTATCATGGCCGTGCGTTGGGTGCGATCGCACCCCCCTTTCCAAAAAAAAAAACAAAAAAAAGGGTTCGAAACTCAATTATCCAATATGCCTTATCTAATAATGATTCATTGCAAATGCGACTTTGTGCTTTTGACACAACAAGAATAGTACTTTCAGCCACCTGCACTGTTACTTTATAACCCTTTTCGGAAATCAAACAAACAAATTCTTTATTTGCCAATTAAGACGCCCATTACTGAGCCGTACAATCATATGATATAGATACAGTGTACATATATATATATACCAAAAAAAGAGAGACATTATGATTTCAATGATTATAAAATTAACTGACTTGTAATGACAAGAATGTATAACAACTCTCCTTTAAAAATAACAATACATGTAGTATTTCGATTTCGAGATCATTCATAAACCAGGTAAAAACAACCAAGTGGCTGATGCACTAAGCAGGCCCACATATACTGAGGTAGAGGATGAAATTAATGAAGCATCTCTAGTGAAAGTATTTGTCGCCGACGCTGTGGTTGTAGAAGCATGTGGCAAGGTCGATTCGATTGAATCAGAGACTATGGAGGTTGAACTGTTTTATGGAGAATATCCAGTTCTTGCTCCATTAGATCCTGAAGTTCTTCAACCAAAGTTGACAGATAGTTCAGCTATCGCCGAGTTACAAAAAGTTGATCCTGATTTTCAAAATATGTATGCATACTTGTCAAACAATGTTTTGCCTAGTGAGGAAGGGGTTAAACGAAAAACAGTCGCAGAGGCTCAAGATTTTTCTTTGTGTGATGGTGTACTTTACAAATGGTTTCATTGTACACTATACCGGTAATCAATTTGTTCTCGTCCTGAATATAGCTGAAATATTGCTCACTGGACGTTAAACAACAATCAATCAATCAATCACTATACAAAGTATATTTAATAATTCAAGTAAGATCATGTAAAACAAAATTATGTAGTAGCAATAGAATCAACAAAACTGAAACTTGAGTGGTCTTTGACCCAACCATGCAATATAACTATGGTAGTTATAGCACACCTTAGCTGTGCTATAACCTATTTAATGCACAGCTGAGAACAAAAGAAATTCCCAATGTCATGTGTTAAATTCTAATACAAAATAACAGATACATACATGTCATAGTTATTGTTCAATCGATTCGGTATATGTTAGCTATACTGCACAGCTTGGGTGACCCTACTTGAGCCGAACGACGTAGGAGTTCGGGTCAAGGGTCACCCAAGGTGTGCAGTATAACTGAACATATACCGATTCGATTGGACAATAAGTGTTTTAACACATGACATCATCAGTCTTTTAGTTATAGCACCGCTAAGGTGTGCTACAACCTAGTTATTGCACAGCTGAGAACACAAGAAATGGCTCATGTCATGTGTTAGCGAATGAGTAATATCTATATCAATCCAACAATACATGCACAGTCATATTTCAGAGATTTACAGATGTTATAATTTAATTTTCAAATACACATGGAAACACTAAGGACAGGGAACTCATAATACATTGTGCATGTGTTATACTTGTTTTTTTCTTACTTGTAAGATATTTTTATCTTTATTTTGTCATAAATTTGTTTTATGATTTAAATGACAATAAAATATTGAACTAAAGAACTACTTTTTAGTTGTCTGTACATCCACATTGTATAAGAATCAATGCAAACAAATGAAGAAAAAAGACTGTCTTGGATTCTAATATTTATTATATATATTAATTGTTGGAGTTTTTTTTATGAAATACTTATGAATTGAATATTTTTTTTCGAAGATACCTTAAACATCTTATAAATAAATATTTTACTTATCTTTTTATGTATTTATTTTATAATTCATTCCAAAAAATGTTTCATTCTTTTCTGATTAATTGTATTAATAATTCTTATTTCACTCAAATAATATTTTGCCCTTCTCTGCAATATTTTGACATGAAATGCAGGTAAATTACAGGTATAAAAATTGATTAGATACTAATTTCAAAAACAATAAATAAACTAACAACATTCATTGTTATTTGTTAGTAGGACTAGCTGGAACAGGTATTTTTTTTAAAAGTGGGATTAGATAAAAGACACGCAACAACATCTATTGTTATTTGTAAGTGAGAATACATGATTGTAATAGGTGGTTTAAAAAAATGGGTACATATAGAACCCAGATAGGTCTAGAAAGGACAGACCCCTAATATGGGGTCTAAAATGTTAATAAAGAAGTAATATTATGTCAGAATCAAATCACTTATGGGTTGATGTGCAACAGCTCGTTATAAATTCAGCATAAATTCGGATTTTAGGAGGTTTCCTATAGGTAGTGTCTCGTTCATTGACATACCTAATACATACCTAATACAAATATATCTTCAAAACCATTTTATTATTATACTGGTAGTCGCCTTGGGCAAATTCTCCATTCCAGATTACGAATGCAGTGTTCCTCTCTAAACCAACATTTATTCCGTAAGAACATTGTCGACTCGCCTAACTGTATTTGTGGTTTAACCGAATCTACTACTCATTATTTATTTCACTGTCTACGATACACTGCACAAAGGCAAATGTACATAAATCCTATTAATGTACTCTCTCTAGTAGAAGACATAATAGGAAACTCCAATTATTTTATAATATAAAGAACGGACATGCACCAAATTATCTTAGAGAACTTATTCCTCCTACTGTACAAAGCTCAACTATTTACCCCTTAAGAAACGGTTCGGATTTAATAATACCTTTTTGTAGACTCTCGATCACAACTGAATCTTTTATTCCATCTACTGTTAAACTCTGGAACCGGCTAGATCAATCTGATCGTAATCTTGACACATTAACTAAATTCAAAAAATCCATTCGAAAGGAACAGTCAGATAATACAAAACGTATCCCGAAACATTTTTATTATGGTCCCAGAAAACTTAATATTATTCTAACTCAACTTCGTAACTCGTATTCATTTCTAAATTATGATATATCAAAGGTCAATATAGTAAATGATGCTGCTTGTTCCTGTGGAGCCCCACGGGAAGATGCATTCCATTATTTTTTTACTTGTCCTAAGTATACCGAAATAAGACTTAATATGATGAATAATTTAAATTGGGTACAGACAATCGATCTGAATATACTAACTCGCGGGTCCGATGACTTAACATACGAAGAAAATATTAATATCTTCAAACACGTTTTCAATTTGATTAAATCTTCAAAAAGATTCCTTGTAGTATAATTACTCGATAATTATCTACTCTCCAACCTCGCATCCATCCAACACAATTTTTATTTTTTGTTATTAATTCGTTTATTACATTATTTACAATATATTTTCTATATGTATTATATGCATGCTCAGAATGATCATTATACTATGTGAATTTATTGTATTAATGGGAGAAGACTTCATAAGTTGGCAAAACTTGTGTCCTATCCCTTTTGTTAATTCAACAAATAAAATCATCATAAACTAAACTAAAACTACCCATAAACCTGACAACAGAAATACTTCTTTTTGGATCACCCAAACTTGCACCCAACCAAAACGTCGAATTGTTTTTAGCAGTTCAAAAATTTATTATCTGTAGTAAGCGATTCACCCCTTAAGGTCTTTTATCTTATTTTTTTTCTATCTGCCTTTCATTGTTTATTTTTTTTTCTCTCTCTCTCTCTCTTGTGCACTTCTCTTTCATCACTTAGTTCTTCTATCTAAATGGAAAATTTCACATTTATATCTATTCAGAATAACATTGTTCCTTATAATTTAAAATTTGATATTTGTATAAACTTTGAGACCAGTTTGATTATTGTACAGAGATATACCAGGGAAACGAATTAATATAAGTTTTTTAAAAACTTGTTTTCGAATCCCTTTAATTATTTGTATTGTATCATATTACAATTTATGTCATTGTACTATATTTATTAATTAATAAAATATGCTTAAACTAATACATTTTGTATAACATGTTAACGTGCGTTATATGTGCATTTGCCTCATTCTTATTACATAGTTACGTCATTATGTTACGAATCATGTCATGCATTTTTCTAAGTGTATTCAATACACTATAAATACTTGTCAGACAGTCTATAAACCGGACAGCACGGGTCAATCGTATTCACATTGTGTAAGAGTGTGATTAATGGGCCATTTTATACATATATGTCGGCATGTAAAATGTCTATTTTTATCCTTGTATTAGGGTACCATTAATACTTTTGTATTACGTCATATCCGCCAAAAAAGTATTTACTGACCTTTTTTTCATCTTGGATTTTGAATTTATCTCAAGAATGTGTGTTTTTCTTATGAAAGTGACATAAATCAAGGATTTATATCCTTGCGTAAATATACAATAGAAATGTTTTTGTATGAATCATATACATGTATCTTTAATGTGCGTGATTTGTGTCTGGCCTGATAAATTTTATATACAATAAGATTCTCAGTTTTTATTTTCAAGCCTACATTTTCGTACTTTATATTATATTCAAGGGGAGACAATCGATTTATTGAAGAGGAGACAATCGATTTATTGAAGAGGAGACAATCGATAGCTTTGTCTAATACCGGTACACGATTGAAGTAACATTTTTAACAAGTTTAATATTCTTGTAGACTTCACGAATGTTTAACGTATAAATGATTTTTCGTGATAATAAATAAATCCGAGATAAACCAAGATATTTGATCTTACTCAACTTGAATTGAGTACCAGGGAACCCGTGGCATCGTCCAGAATTTTGCTTACAATGTACAATTAAACATGTTGGGATAAATATCTCACTATATATAGTGTATTTTTGTTTGCTTGTTGTTTTTTTTTTGCAATACTTACTCTGTTGTGTATCAATCATTCATAGATATATATATACATGTACATTTGTAGGCCCCTAAGAACACCACCCTTATCTACAAAAGCATTACATCGACTGCTTAAAGTTAGAATTATGCTTGCATAACTCACAAGGTAATCCTACAAATACATCTACAAATCTATCAAAAGAGGAAATCTTTGATACTCAAATGTCAGTCTTGTCTTCGTTTGGTCTTCCCTTACAGTACTGGATACCAAAATTCCACAAGTGTCCATACAAACAACGTTATATAGTGGAGCTGCCAAATATGCAACCAAGCCCCTTCTAAAATTTTAACTTCTATTTTTACTGCTGCTAAAACGAATCTCCAGAAATATCATGATACCTGCTTTTCTAGAAGTGGCATTGATCAAATGTGAATATTAAGAAAGCTCAAAAGCCTTGCTGAAGACTTTAAGTTCTAAACCTGTGTATGTTTGTATTAGTATTAAAACATTTTTATTTCTCTACCTTATACACCACCATTCCACATACGCTACTAAAATCTAGAAACAATGAATTGATTCATCGTTGATTTTCAAAGAAGATCGGAGAACAAAAGGTATCATTATTGGCAGAGACTTGTAAGTCTTGCTTTGTCAAAATCCATTCAAAATCGAATAATAAATATAAACAGGACGAGATCATTCAAATGTTAGATATTTTTATAACAAAATATTTGCCCCCTTTGGTGTACGTGTGTTTCAACAAATGATTATTAGTCTTATAGCCTTGATGTCTAAAACTCAATTTGTCACATTAACTTATTTACTTAATATACTTTTATTAAACCCACGCGATTAGTTCCCACGTGTATTGATAATATGTTTTGGGTATTTATTTATTTATTTCAGGTTACAATCGACGTCCACAGAGTCTCACATTGGTCATAAGACACTATAAAAATATCAAAAATAATCAACCAGTTACAATCACAATTGAAGCAAATCACAATAATCCACATCTATGTCCAGTTACAGCAGTACATTCTCATCTATATAGACGGCCCCCTTTTTCAAACCATTGGGGGGACTCCAATTACACACAGTTACGTAACAGGACAATTAACTTTTATCTTGCAATTTTTAGTCATCGATCCAAAATTTTACAAAGATCAGTTTTCGTATAGGGGCGGCTACTCATGCGACTGCCTTAGGTTATTCGGAACCGTATATAAGACAACTAGGAAGATGGAACTCAAATGCAGTTCAAAGATATATCCGCATTTCCTCGTTTAACTTATAAAACCTATTGTTATACACAATTAATTTTCTGTGGATGAATGTTTTCCACCACCCCCCTTTTTACATGAGGTCAGGATTTTCCTGCTCATGTTGTTTTATATGTATTGCATCTTTCTATTAAATTGCTTGTATTGTTGACATAAAATTATTAGTTTTAGACATTTGTAGCTGGTGGCTCATAATGCGAACAATGCATTTTGGTTGTGCAGGGTACAGGTCAACATTTGGTTGCTGAACCCTTCCTATTATTGAGATAGATATCTAGCCACATTTTGTTATTGTCATAATGCACCTACCATTATTAGATTTTTACTTTTGTAACTGGTGGCTCATGATAATAACAATGCATTTTTGAGTACAATTGTTTGCAGGGTACAGGTCAACATTTGGTTGTTGTACCCTTATTAACATCGAGTTAGATATCTTTCACATTTTGTTATATTCATAGTATTATTTGTTTTAATTATATGTGTTGTAATTTGTTATGCATAACTTGTATTCCCATCCAAATGATTTTGAGCAACAACTCTGGGTTTGGCATTTGCCCCCTATTTGATATTTCCATTTCACTCCTTATCAAAAGTAGGCTTTGGCCGTTTTTAGCGCCACCCCTTTTTGTCTTCGGAAATATTTTAGTTGAAAGGGAGTGCATAGGACATATAAATTGTATTATGCAATGTTAAAAATTATTAAAATGATAAGGTTACGTAATAATGTATTATGTAACACCATGCACTCCTTGTTGTCATGTAAATGTATATATTTGTTGTTTTCGTCATTTGAATAAATGACATTAACTGGAGATATGTTTCAGATTTATTATTCTCCCTTGCCAAAAACATAGCAGAGTTGTTGCTAGCATAGTACAAATGGTAGATTTGCCTCTCTCATTTCGAGGACCCTGTAATGGGTACATGTCAGGAAACGAGGACCAACATAAAAAATAGTTTAACAAATATAAATCGAAACTTTTATTTTTAATATCTTTTCTCTTTTTTTTTTTATTATAATAAACTTTGAAGCTATATTTTAATACCATAACTTTTACTTAGATATATTTATCAAAAGATCTAAATTACTTAGTATCATTTTTTTCCTCACGAAAAAAACTAATTTATGTCATTATTTCTTATTATTACAATAAACATAAACATACGTTTTCGCCAAAAGGAATAAAGGTCATCACTGCATTATTGTATGTTGAGATGTCATTTTGTGCTGTCAATCAAATCCGCCATTTGTCAAAAAAATAGCCACTATTTTCACATTTACTGGCTGAGGTCAAGCAAATCTCTAAGGTCAAATTCGGTCATTTATTATTTTATCGTCGGACCGTGTGTTTAATGTGTATCTCTATACCACTTCTCTTGTCCAATCGTTACCAAGGAGTGCCCCGCAGCAAATATCTTCAAATATCACCGTCAACATCTTTTTTTTCTGCCATAATAATTTAGATTTTGACGCAAAAGCATGTACGAAATTTCGATTTTAATATTAAGTATTTTTCATGTGATTTATGGATATCCAGATGGGGCACCTGAACGTGCATGTTTTTATATGATTCCAAGACATACTCATCCACATACAGGTTTACCCGTGTTGAAGCAGAGAGCCGTAGCACCATATAGGATTACAGTAGACAATACAACGTTCAGATCAAATAGTGCAATAAGAGGTAACAGTTTTTTCATTTTTTTAAATATTATTCTGAACCAATTCGAAAACATTTACTCTGTGGTTACGAATTATTGAGTTACGAATTGTGTGAGTTTAAAACGTGTAAAAATATCGATAAATTATAGAAAAGGTATGCGCAACAATGAGTGTGATCTCCAATTGTTTCCGCCATGACTGCTACAGTCTAGTATAAAATATTTCGACATTTTATCAGATGTTGCGGGTGATATGGAATGAGAGTAACACATTTTTAGTATACCCTACATAGTATAATCTTTGATTTTCCAGTAACATTGAATTTTAGTATCTATAAAACAGAAAATAATGAAATTATTCAAAAAGGAAACAGGAGTTATTTTTAGAATTAGATCAGATAATACTATGGCAGTCTAAGTTAAGAACAGTGTAGAGTAAGACTAAAGGGTCGGGTTTTCTTTATTTTGTATTATCTAACACAAATGCTATAGCAACTCTATATATATATATTTCGCTTAATTCTCCAAGATGTAAGTTTTTAAGACATCTTTTTAATTGATAACTTAGGTCAATGTATGGGTGAGTATTTTTTTTAACATGATCAGCTTATATTTTTTTTTAGGAATTAAATTGTAGAATTTCTTTGAACGATAACGAAGTATGACATAGACTCGTGTAAATGGTATGATATTGGAGCCAGTAACCGGTTGACTGGATAATATGGATTTTCTCCTAAAAAAAAAAAAAAAAAAAAAAAAAAAAAAAGCTATGAAAACATAAATAGAACAAAAACAAAGAAAACTAACTAATTAAAGAAATAAAATGATATGACTAAATATATATTGAATAAAATAAACATGACAGAATAAAAACAAAAAGCAAAAAAGCAAAGCAAAGAAAAGAAAAGGAATGTTTTTCGACTTTTTAAGAACGCAAGTCGGAAAAATTTGAAGATATCAAATAGGCAATTGTAAGCCGCAAATGATCTACAAAACACTACACAGAAAACTAAAGATTGAACAACACAACCCCACTAAAAACTGGGGGATGAACCTAGGAACCCGAAAGGGTACGCAGTTCCTGCTCAACCAGTGACACCCACCCTGTTACCTTTGTTACAAATCACGAATGAGGAAAGCAGCTCGCTATAAAAGGCCAAATCTATATCACCATAAATACAATTGTAAATTATATACATGTTTCTGTTATAATATGCAATGAGTAACGATGGCTACGTTTTACAGCATTTTTATTTGAAACAAGATTACTCGAAGACGGTGATTAACATTTTTACGAGACAACTAACATGTATTAATAAAATACAAATCATAGAGAACAATAAAAAGAATCCACATGACACAACAGGACAGGGAAAATACCGAAAACGAACACAGAACGCTACAACATTTATTTACTGCGTTGGCAAAAAGATATCTGCATCACTGCATAGATCTAGTATGTGTAACAACATTCTTCATCATGTATAACGATTTGACATGCCAACAAATTTGAAAAATGAGATGGGTCAAGGACTTTATATACATTTGTGTATAAGGACATTATCAGATTTAGTACATACTAAAGAGAAAGGTCACATTAACACGTATCGACAAATACTAAGCACATTATATAAATAACAGATACCGATAGAAATCTAGGTCGTGGCTTGAGACAGACACTACAATGATATCGGGGATGGGCTGGGGTTGTGTGGGACAATGACTGTATCTTCATGCGCTGTCTATAGGTCGTGGCTTGAGACAGACACTACAATGATATCGGGGGTGGGCTGGGGTTGGGTGGGACAATGACTGTATCTTCATGCGCTGTCTAAACGGATACTTGCCAACAAATTATTAGATAAAAAAATACATGCACACATTTCGTCAACTCTAAAAGACCACTTAATAAAATAAAAGCATCACACATCCACATAAAATGAAGGCATCACACATCCACATACAATAAAGGCATCACATACACATTCACATAAAATAAAGATATCAAACATCCACATAAAATGAAAGCATCACACATCCACATTAAATAAATGCATCAAACATCTACATTAAATAAGGACATGAAACATCCACATAAAATGAAAGCACCAAACATCCACATCAAATAAGACATCAAACATCCACATCAAATAAAGCACAAAACATGCGCATCAGTAAAATAATGGCATCAAACTTCAACATAAAATTACGGTAAGCCATCCACATAAACTAGACATCATACGTCCACATAAATGTCAACATAACTCAAAGTAATCCACATAAAATAAGGGCATCTAACATCCACATAAAACAAAGGCACCTAATCATCTAAATACAAAAAGAAGATGTTTCATACGCTCAAATTGCTATTGTTATATTAAACTTGAGATAAAAGACAATAGAGATAAAATGCATCAAACTATCTTCTTATTAAAATAGTTGTGATGTATATGTCACGTTTAATTTATTTGAAAGATCAAGATCTGGGCAAAAACTTATTGTTAAATGTCTTATTTTTAACACTACCTTCTTGTAATAATCTTGATTAATCTGCTGTAACAAGTTTCTAACAGTAAACGAAGGACTTGGTCTTCAGCAAAAAACAAACTACAATTCAAAATTGTTATGAAAAATAAAATGACATGCATGTATATCAATGTCATGCATACATATGACACATGCTACGTAATCAATTGATATTTTCCCCCTTTTTGTATATTTTCTAAGCTTTTTGTCCTAAGGATTTCTATTTGTTGATTGATTATTGATATTTCCTTCCTTGAGTATAAAACTATATAATGAGATTTCATTCTTCAGGTATGCGTGTTCCCCATGTTGTTTTCCTTGTACTGTCACAAAGTTATGTTTTACGCTTGATTTCTTGTTTTTTATACAAGGATATATCACTTTTCTATGTACAAAGGAATAAGACAACGTTATCCGTTATTTCATTGTGTTTATACGTGTTATTTCAATTGTTTATTTTTATATCAGTACTATTTTGCATTATTGTGTGACATTGCGACTGATTAAGAACAACATTAAATGTTCACCTAGTTGTAAAATATTCTTCCCAACGTACAAATTCTGTAAACCAAGTACAAAATAATGGGTAACATCAAAACGACAAAGAAGAATAGATGTAGCGTGTATCAACAAAAGTTAAGAATACTGCTCCAATTGTAGGCTATGGGACCATTTCACTTTGATTTTAGGGTATGAGTAATTATCCACTGTTGAAGGCCCTATAGTGCTATGAAATGAAGAACAGCCATAACAGTGATATTCCTTTACCTTTATTTGTGTCTAAGTGTAAAATTTGATAGTTTCCTGTGTTCATTTACATGGATATCATTTCTTACTAATACTTGAAAACATATTTTAAGAAAATCCCCATCTGTAACCATTGTTGTAATTATGTTTCTAAATGCTGAAAAAAAAGTTCCCATGACATTTCTTTACACTTTGTAACGTTCTTTTTTGTTGCGCGAAGGAATAATAAAGTACATGTACATAATTATGATAATTACATAATAAAGACGTTTGTTTTATTAACCAGGGCAACGTTTAATGGCGACCCTTATGTCATAACTTCATGTTTCTGTCAAAAGTTTCCACCAATCATATAAAACAAGAACATTACATGTAAAGGCGTGCTGGCTATAAATATTATCCCTTGTAAAAACAGAACAATAAGTTGTCAATAACCATACATGATACATGTATGATAGGTGATGGTCTTGATACAATGAAAGATAATCTATTAACCGGTGGCAGGGTTTAACCTGTTAATCGTACCCACATCTTTGGATTTTTAATCAAGATTGTTAGTGAACTAACCAATATACTATAAAAATCTGGCAAAGTATATTTAAGATACATGCACAGTGTATATTGAAATAGTGGCATAAAATATATTCACCGTGAGATATTTTATATCCAGATATTTATAGAAATAATTCTTTCCGTTCGCGCTGTTACAATGGCAGCGATTCCTAACATGTAAGGCTCGTCATGGTCGTGATCGTTGGTAATTGGATTTACAACTATTTATGCAATCAGTGTCTATCACCACTAACGTTGTGAATTCGAATCCAGCTAGCACGAAGTGTACCCGATACAACATTATGTGATAAAGTTTGTCAGTGACTTGTGACAGGTCTGTGGTTTTCTCTGGATACTCCGGGTTCCTCCACCAATAAAACTGACCGCCACGATATAGCTGAAATATTGTTAGAGTGGCGTTCAACATCATAGCCCCAACCCAGGCGCGTAGCTGCCCTTACGCAAAAAATCATTTCGGCAACAAAAAAAATAATTAATAATCATTATAACGTGTTTTTTCAGAAGAAAGATGATATTGATCTTTATTCCGGATATTGCTTTTACGATGACGGGTTTTTGTTCCGGTATTTATAATTTCCCGAAGTTGAGCATGGTCAACATTCAAAGTTTGACATGAAGAAACTAGATTTTTACTTCAAGCCTAAGAATGCTTCATCCACAAAATCGTTCGATACAAGCCAAGCTGGTGTATCTGATTCTCTACCAGAGTCATTACCAAGTCCATTAGATTCACAAAATAACTTAATAAAAAAAAAGCATGGACTATTTAAATTCTTTAAAATAAATTTTATTCATTATTGTCTGTAGGGGTATTGTCTCATGTTTTCTTGTGAATGAATGCGAATGCCATGGAATATAATAGTGTCTCCTGTAGTGAAGATAATTGGTATTGTTGTATGATGGAGATTTATCTTTTTTTTTTTGTTACTGATAATTGAAATATCTATAGAAAAAAAAACACACACACACACACCTTCCCTATTGTGTTGTACAAAAACTGTCTCTTAAAAGCAGACACATTCCCTACGTCAGTCCGTACTCTGTTGTTAAAACCTGTCGCATAGAAGTAGACACTTCAAAACAGCAGCAAATAACATGGATATTTTTTTCTGAAATTGTCAAGAGTAGTTTCTTCATGTCAAACTTAAAACTTTGAATATTGACCATGCTCAACTTCGGGAAATTATTAATACCGGAACAAAAACCCGTCATTGTAAAAGCAATCTCCGGAATAAAGGTCAATATCATCTCAACACCGTTTTGTTGATACTTTACACCATGCCTGCCAGAACAACTACGACGGAGAGATCATTCTCTGCTCTCCGTCGCCTTAAAATGTACTTGGGGACAACAATGCTGCAGGACCGCCTGACTTCTTTCGCTGTACTGCATGTGCACAGAGACATTGACATCGACAGTAGCTGCGGAACCGTAGCCCTTTATGGTCCTTTTTTTTTTTTTTTTTTTGGCGGACCATAGGGCTACGGATTTCCCCTATGCAAAAACTTGCGGAATTTGCGACCTCGATTGAGTCGCACCTTTCCAGGGGTTTCTGGCGATCGGACGCCAAGTGTGTGTAGCCAAATGTGTATGTTTCGTTTCCTCAAATATTTTTCTATCACTCTACATTATTATTTATGCAAAATTATTAAAATCCTTCTATTTATTACAACAAATATCTGATTACTGCTTAATCCCGCCTACTCTGGACGCCATCTTGACACCATCGTATAATACGCAAATCGGATGCCGGAGAAGTCTTGTTCTGTTACGGCTTTTACATAACTTGTACTTTCGTTTGCCGATCAGACTTTCTTTATTCATTTTTCGGACTTTATTCCTGAAAAAAAGCGGATATAATACACACTTCTTGCATTTTTACAACCAATAAATACAGGTTCCATTCACGAAAGTACAAGTAATGTAAAAGCCGTAACAGAACAAGACTTCTCCGGCATCCGATTTGTGTATTATACTATGGTGTCAAAGGTCGCAAATTCGCAAGTTTTTGTATAGGGAAAATCCGTAGCCCTATGGTCCGCCAAAAAAAAAAAAAAAAAA
>MJUT01024995.1:1884653-1899989 GCA_002080005.1 Gigantidas platifrons
TTTTTTTTAAATGACAATGAAAATTTTAATTGTTTATCAGATTGTGATAAAGTGACTTATATCCTCAATCCTAAAACAACTACTCAGGTAAATAAGCTTGGTTCCTTTTTAAAACAGTCTACAGAACTGAGGACAGGGGACTCTTCAAATGTTTATTTGAAAATTATTTTGTCTTTATTACCATGTATGTATTGTTTGTATTCTGTTTATTTTTGTCACATGCAGTAACTGTATAATGGCAATAAAGTATTTGATTTGATTTATAATATATTCAATTTGCAACTATACCCTATAGGGAGCAACAATTTATCTTCTATTTATTTGGGGAAGGGGCGGGGGTGTACTTCAAAGAATTGAGTTGACCAAGAATGGTTAATTCTTATATGGCTCTTTTTAGTTGGTCGTACTGTTTATTTGATATTTTCGTTAATCTTGTTATAAGTATTGACTATTTCTGTTATAAGACCATATTTCTTATGTGTACGAATGAGATAAACCGAGAAAAGGTTTACTATATTTTCAAAACGGTGATAAGGATTAAACAAAATTATTATTATTAATTATTATTATTATTATTATTACTATTATTATAATTATTATTATTATTATTGCCAGCAGATATGAAACGACAGACAAGAAAACGACCTGCAATATGAGAAAAAAAATGGGGAAAGTACAATAACAAGACGAGCATTGAATTCGGTGTTACAACAATAAATCCAACACACCCTGTCCTTTAAATAACTTATAGTTTCCATGAATAAAATGGGAGAAGTACAACAACAAGACGAACATTGAATTCAGTATTACAACAATCAATCAAACACACCCTGTCCTTTAAATAACTTATGGTTTTCATTAATAACATTATCACCTTGATTCACAAATCACCGTCTTAATGTCCATTCTAATGCGGAAATGTCCAGGTCACTTGTCAAGCCATCACATGTTTTGTTTATCATTATCTTGGCTTCAGTATGCTACTTTATCATTGATTCTGTTGTTTAACATCTTTCAAGTGACATGTAGTTAATTGTCGGACATGACACCGACAACAACAGAGGTGCACCGGTTGGTACAAGTAAAAGAGGATGGATTGCCATCATTAACCTAAGCGACCTACTATCTACTCGCCGAACAAATATCTCGCGTACATGATAAAAAAAAATCTAGATTATATGTGGTCGCCTTCGGCCAAGGTGTTTAATACTTTTGACACTGTCATTGGGCTTGCATAACACTGTCACTTGACATGTATAACACTGTCACTGGACTTGCTGCTGCATAACACTGTCATTGGACTTGCATAACACTGTCATTGGACTTGCATAACACTGCCATTGGACTTGCATAACACTGTCATCGGACTTGCATAACACTGTCATTTGACTTGCATAACACTGCCATTGGACTTGCATACCACTGTTATTGGACTTGCATAACACTGTCATTGGACTTGCATAACACTGTCATTTGACTTGCATAACACTGCCATTGGACTTGCATAACACTGCCATTGGACTTGCATACTTATACCGTCATAGCGCATTGCACTGTCCAAACAACTCCTTCAACTTCCTCTAGTCATGAGGGTGGGGGATTGGGAGGGGCCTAGCGAAATAGCCTAGTCCTATCTTCATCTAAATCCGGCACAGACTTTTCCCCACTAGAACCTAAAACAATTGTCAGCTCATAAATCTAATTTTTACACTGCTTAGTTTAATTATCAGATATATATATATATATACATGTATGTTCTCTGAACTATAAAAGAAGCACAATGTCTAGAAATTATGGGGAAAGGTTGACTGATTTAAAGAATAGATGTTTTTTCAAAATTACACTGACATAAAAATAATAAATTGTGTGTATATATATAAGTGAACGAATAAATCAAATTGTCTCAGTTTTTTCCTTATATACATATAATCATAATTTATCTGCCTTCATACTAGTATTAACAAATAGTAACAAAAATACATCAACATTCATTGTATCATATCAGTTAATGTAATACGTATTTCACTAAACCGCATAGATGGTGTAATGGTTAGCTTGCGGTAGATCGTGGGTTCGAATCACGATCGTGTCAAATCAAAGTCTATAAAATTGGTACATGTATCTGTTGCTTCTCCGATAAGCACACAGCATTGAAGAGAAAGAGCAAAGACTGGTTGGCTAGTAATCAGAATAATGTGTCCGAGTTGGGCGACATGTATATCCGCGGACTGTTGCTTCAGTGAGCTAGCACTATAAAAAAAACCAACTAAGCGTGTTGGTCTAGTGCAAAGCGGACCTCATCATCATCTTATTGCATACTAAATTGTTCTCGCAATGCTATAGCTGATAAATTGCTGAGTTGCCACTAAACAACGATCACCCACTCGCGTATTTCACAATACAACTATTCTGAATTACGCATGTAGCAAATCTTTTACTTTTTGGGTCAACCAGCCGTGGGTTATCGACGATGTGGGAATACATCTTTTGGTTGCGACTTTGGTATTAAGGACATGAATGGGATGGGAAAAGAAAATGGAAACAATCTGCATAACTCGTATAAAACAACATTTTACTTATCATTAGGGATGTTGTGATCATGATAAATGTACGATAGTTGGATTCACATCTAATTATACCATCAGTGAGCACTAAAGTTGTGAATTTGAATCCCGACCGTGGTGAGGTGTACTCGATACATCTTTAGTTGGTAAAGGTTTTTAGGGACTTGCAGAATGTTAATGGTGTTCTGACTTCCAAAACCTCTGGTTGTGTTCATAATTTTTATCTGTCTCCACTTATATTTTGGCGGTCAGTTTTTTTACCTGTCTCCATATGTTGTTCCAGTCAGTTTATTGAACCTTTGTCAGCAATCTCTACCAGATTATCTGTCCTTACTCTCAACGAGAGAAAGGAACGATAACTCTGATAGAGATTGTCTTTGTGTGCCTGTATTCTCTAAAAGTTATTTATTTTATGATTTCAGTAACGATAAGCGGTGCTCCATTTAAAGGATTTTTTATCATAGCCGCAGAGGAGGGATCAAAAGATTGGCCTAGTGGTGTATTTTATTCGGAAGATCCCCATCAAGCCCGAACAGTATGGTGCTCAACTAAGAATGATGCTGCCACACACTCTAATGACAGATGGAAGGATTCTGTCTCTTTATTATGGTATGGACCGTCTTTTACTCCCGCTGATATGATCAGATTTGTGTAAGTATACAACGTATATCGGTAATCAGATAGATATAATCCAATAGGCAAGCTTCGTGCGAATCCGCTGCTTTCCGTCCTTTGATGGAGAAAGGAAGCCACCGAGTTGTGACGGATGATGCATGATCGACAAACTTCGGGTGAATCCGTTGCTCTCCGTCCTTGGATGGAGAAACGGAATCAACCGAGTTGTTACAAATGATACACGATCCTCATTTACTGTAGTTAAATACATATGAATCACAGGACAAATATAACCAGTTGGCATTCAAAGCAACAACCACTTACATTTTTTAAATAGTGACCAAAGAATTGCCAACGGCTATGCTAGTGCGCGCTGTTGCTTCCTGTTTACTATTTTCCAAATTAATGATAAAAAATTGCGCAGTGGAAAGCTAAGCGAAGATTCTCATGCATATGATATGACTATATTCTGTAGTGAGGACAAACAATTTTCGATTGATGTTTGCATGGAAAAGGTTGGCTTGGTATTTTCTATTTGTTGTTTTATGTTATTCATGGTTAAAATATCTTGCTCAAGTTGGTAAAATATAACCTAAAATCACAGACAAAGAAAGGTTTGAAAATACCAAAGGGGTAAGCAAAAACTGTAATTGGAAGGACATTTGTAATATTATGGCCAAAATAAAAGGACAAGGGCAACGCAAAGCGTAGCGTATCCCCTCGCCTAACAATTTGACCCGGTGACTTTGACCTTTGATCTATGACCTTGAAAATCAATAGGGTTCCAGATTCTTTTAAGGACTAAGTATGTACCAAGTTTGGTCAAAATCCATTAAAGGATGTTGATTCTAGAGTGTTCACAAAGATGTTACGGAAGGACGGACGGTAGCGTTACTATACCCCTTCGCAACTTCGTTGGCGAGGGGATAACAGGCCAAAAATGATCGACAATATACTACACTCAAAGCTAAAGATTGAGAAACACGAACCACACTAAAAACGGGGATGAATTTGGGTGTTCCGGAATGGTATGTAGTTCCTGTTCAACTAGTGCCACATTTCGTGTTGTTCTTGTGATAAGTCATGAAATGAGGACAAAACATGATTGTGATTACGACAAACGTAACGTCTGCGGTGTCGTTTGATGAAAAGGTAAACCATAACGGCTAACCAAATCATTGTGACGACCGTGAATCCGTGATAACTTCAACTTAACCACTAGGAACCCCTGGTTTAGGGGGCTTCCTTGTTCACAGCAATCCTGTATCAAGCAAGTAGTGTTTAACTTTTTTTACGTTTTGTTTTCAGGGCAACAGTTGTCACTAACAGAACAACGTATTGGGTTGATATTATGGGTCCAATAATGACGCAGGCGCAAGTTCAAGGTAATTTGGTATTAAGAAATAAACCTTAGAGTTTGGGATATCACTGTTAATTTTAAAACTTAAATACACAAATTATATCTGTTTGGGAAAGGCTGGGAATATTTGCTGTCTTAAATATGTGTTAAAATGACCGTCGGGGAGGGGAGGATGGGGGAGTTACAGGGGTTTGGACGATTTTAAATACATATATACTGCCATACATATATTTAAAAAAATCATCCGAGTCCCTGTGTCACAACCCTAACCACCATGTCTGAATAGTTAGAATATATAATCAAGAAAAGTTAACAGTAATGCACATCTGGTGTATTACAATAATATGCATTTCCTTTGATGTTTAATACCTTTATCATTAACATTGATTAAAAACTTCATTATCTTCACCAGAAATAACAAATAATTTTGATTTGTTTCTGTATTAATAAACACCCACCAATCCTGTCCAATCTGATTAAATAACATCTGTCTCTTGCCCCCCTTTATTGATATATGTTGCAGAGTGGGAGATCTGTGGAACCCCCATTACATGTCATATGGGAGTGACCATATGTTACCGTCCAATGATAATGGAGCTTAGGTGACTTTGAAAGGGTTATAATCTAGAATTAAACTGCTTTGGTTGCAACGTGCAATCCGATTGGTCAAACAGGGTCACAACCTGTATCATATCTTTAGATATTAATGAAACAGGATCACTCACATGTGACACACAATTGGATGTGCTCCGATTTCCCATGGGCGACATATCAGTAAAAGAGGAACAAGTGAAAGATGTGATTTTCATCAGAAATCTTGTCTTACTATCAGTTTCCTTGCTTCACTAATGTCTAACTAACTGTCCTCTTAATAAAACTTCTGATTTTGCTATTTTTGTTTTTATTATTAACACATTTCTGCTGTCATGAAAACAACATTGATATAAATTTTATCAGGAATTCTATAATGAAATAACCCCTATTTAATTTGTATCACTTTTTTGTTTTTTGTTTGTTTGTTTGTTTTTTTTCAAAACCAACATTATTTCAACTATAATCTTATGTGTATGTTAATATTTCATTCATTGCAAAAAATAACAAACAAACAAAAAATATACATATATAATAAATCAAATTATTTACTTTCAAGTGAAAATTATTAGCTTGTTTTTCACACAAAAAATTCTTATGATTAATTAATGAAGTAGTTGTACCTTGCAAAAGTAGTATAGTATGCACACAATGTTCTTTTAAAGCAGACAGTTCCATTACATGTCCTTACATAGAATAGAAAATTACCCTACATATTGTTTATACAAAAACATTTGGGGAACTCTATTACAAGAAACCTGTCCTTCGTTGTCTAACAATGAACCTTTCTTCACTATTTAATACAATTGTAAAAATCCAATAACAGATAGTTCAACCTGTAACAGAGTTCCCCAACAATTACTCAAAATCTCAATTTTTTCACTCCTCAGTGAAACGTATCATCTGATTAAGATGGTACTTTTGATTTTACTTTTTTTGTTATTACCTTAATATATTTAACAAACATATATAGTTGATCCAGGCATCCAAAAGACTTGTCAGAAAATAATTACATTATTATTTTCTATAAGTGAAACTCTTTTCTGCATTACATTTTATCTATAATATGACCGTTCATTTAACCTACACACTCTTCCGCTGAGAATCTCGTAGATAGAGATTTTTTAATTAGAATTTTATTTCAAGTTTGTTTTGATTTTGTATAGAGTAAATAATTAAAGAATTGGGAATTTTTAAGTGAAATATATTTCTTTTGCGTTTCTAAATATCAATTGATCTATTTTTTAAACTTCCGGTGAACATATTTTTGGGCTATCAATACTCTATGAAAAATCACATAGTTAAAAGGACTTCGTCCTTTATTATTGTTGTTACTTTTGACCGTCTTTATAAGTCATGGATATATATATATTTTAAATTTTATACATAATGTGTCCTGTCTTCCTGGATCTTCTATTTAATGGCTTGTTGTATTCAAGAGAGTTTAGTTATCATTTAATTGATCAATAAATTAATTTCAGAAACAGAAGCACAAGGTATTTTGCATGTTACTAATATATTATTTCAGAAACTTGACTAGTTTGGAAGCATTCCTACTTCTACAATAGCCATCTATTTTAGAGTGAGGTTACTTGGAAAAATTTCAATGCCAATCTGTATTGTGGAATAATTAACTGACAGCTATTTAAAGATTTAAAGAAAGATTATGTTCTGTAAAGATAAACAAAACAAAAAAACAAAAAACAAAAAACCCTACAAGGTTTCTCTTCTATCGTTGTAAATAAAAACAAGTTTTGGAATCGAATCCAATTGTGTCTCTTTCGGAAGTAATAATTAGGGATATTTGTAAAAAAAATTATTTTGCTGTCAAAAGAAACAATACCAAATGGAAAGAAGAATAATAACAAGCATTGACAATGTCGAGTCTTTAGCAACGAATATAAAAACTACAATAAAAATTATATCGAAATCAGAATTTCCCAACATTAACTGTAATTTAGGACTTGTTAAGTTTATAACCCAGTAAAATCACTACTGCTGCTACTTGCAAGACCGACAACTATCGGTAGAAATATGTTTACACTTGGAGTGAAAGTAGGAATGCATCATTAAAACTAACGTTTTCTGAAATCATGGCTTTGCATGCGCGAAGGGGGTTCGTATTTTTGATTTTATCTTGGACACTATGTATCACTGTTGGTTTTATTTGTAAATACAATTACACTTTCGATGGTATTATGATCAACCAGATTGAAAAATTAAATTTAGTATTTGCAATTAATGTTTTAATTCGTTTATATTTTATTATTGAAGTTGAAAGACAATAAATGTCTAGACAATTTCGATTGCATTCATATTATAGTGAAAAATATCAAAAATCATTTTTTTTCGAATTCGTGACATACAGAAGTGAAGTGGCTGCATATGTAATTATGAAATAATATCTGCAGATAAAATTTATACAAAGGGAAAATTTTATTAAATGCTGATGGATAAAATTATAATATGTTATGCAATAAAATGTTAACAAAGGCTCAACAAAGTTTTCAATCACTTGGCATCCGTCGTCCGTTAACATTTTATATTTAGATATTCCTCTCAAGACACTCTTGGCCGTCCTAGTCGTGGATTTACAACTATCCGTGCAATCAGTGCCTATCACCACTAAAGTTGTGAGTTCGAATCCCGTTCATGGTGAGCTGTACTCGATACAACATTATGTGATCAAGTTTGTCAGTGACTTACGACAGGTCGGTGATTTTCCCTGGGTTCTCCGGTTTCCTCCATCAATAAAACTGACCTCCACAATCTAACTGAAATTTTGCTGAAAGTGGCGTTAAAACACTATAAACCAACAAATCACACTTGGCTGACTTGGACAAAATTTAAATGTCATGCTCATTGGTTTGTCCTCTTCCAAAATTATGTCCGATGACTTTAACTTACCAATATTCAAGATTATAGCCATGTCTTCTGATTGGTTGAAAAATTGGCAATCTTAAAAATTCTTCTTCTTCAGAACCAGTCTGGTAAATTCTCCACTTAAAAATCGTGTGTAAAGAGGGGTTTATGTATTTGTTTATTGTCTTTTAAATGAGTCTTAAAAATACAGAAAGTAGCATATATAATATAAGTAATAGCGTAGTACTGGCAGGATAATTACGACCAGCAAAAATAAATGTGTGTAGGAATTTCGTAGACACAGTAATAGGTGCGATATAGTGTAAGCCATAATATTGTCCTGTGAAAATGTGTCCGATTGTATCTTTTTCAAATGAGAAATCCTCAACAGATCAAAAGAAGTCACCTCTGCGCTTTATTCCGTCCTCGGACTTTATCATATAAAACAATTGTAACAGACTAGAGGACAATATTTCACGGCGGACACTATTTAATCCTATACCAGTTGTATTACTTAGTAACATCATTGACACAGTAACACATGTGATCTAGCTGTATACATGTACTTACTTAGCAATGACATATAGGCATTAACAAGTGCGATATAGCTGAATGCTTAGTATTATAAACATCATAGACACAGTAATACATGTGATCTAGCTGTATATATGTACTTAGCAATGACATAGACACAGTAACATGTGTGATCTAGAATATACTTAGCAATGGTATATATGCACTTTAACAGGTGCGATATAGCTGTATACCTAGTAACATCATAACACAGCAATATGTATGATTTAGCTGTATACATGTACTTAGCAATGTCATATGCACTTTAATAAGTGCGATCTAACTGTATGCTTAGTAACATCATAAACACAGTACTTCACACATGTGATCTAGCTGTATCTATGTATTTAGCAATGACATAGGCACCGTCACAAGTGCGATCTAGCCCAGTAATGGCATAGATACAAGCGTGATCCAGCAAAAATACTTTGTGTTGCTAATACATGTATGCATATAAACGTTTTGATGCAAATACTATTAAAGTATTTTTGTTGAATTGGGGACATTTAACTGGTTTCCTGTCAATGGAGAGTAAAGGAAAAAGGTGACATGATGATGTTACTAAATCAAATATATGCAACATGCATTCAAACATTTTAACTCCCACAAATAAAAAAAAAACACGTGACTTTTATCACAAGCGTGTAGAGACAAAAATATGTTCGCTATGTACTTTGTGTAGAGTCAAAAATATGCTCGCTATGTACCTTGTGTAGAGTCAAAAATATGCTCGCTATGTACCTTGTGTAGAGTCAAAAATATGCTCGCTATGTACCTAAAATTTTAGGTACATAGCGAGTATATTTTTGACTCTACACATGCGCCTGTGCTTTTGTTGCTTATGTTGCTTATATTGATTAACAGTCCGTTTTTTTTATAGTTTTTTGTTGCTCTTTATATATTTCAAGCACATTTTGTAGCTTCGATAATGTGATATGTGTGCGTCAAATTTGTGCTAAATAAAATGTATCTGCAAACAATAAAGAAAGATAAAAGACAGAATAAACATCTAATATCAATTAGATTGAAACACAACCCATCCTACAACTGACGCAACCAGATCGTGGTTCTATCGGAAACCAGTAATTCAGGTTTTCATAATCCGTTTTTTTTCCAGAGTTATGTCCCTTTTGGGTATGGTATATCTATAGTTTGTACCACAGGCATTTGACCGATGGCCCTTAATTTCCCCGTGTTTGCCACGGGGGTACGTATTTTCATGGCTAGTAACGATGTAGGACCTCTATTTAATTGTGGGTCCTGGGTCCACACGAATACTAGAAATATACTCAAGGTAAGAAACAAAATTGTAAAACAAACCCGGAGGTCGACTTATTTTCTGTTACGCGGCACGCGATTGGTCAATTCTTTTCCGGAAATTTGCCTTGACCAATCGCGTGCCGCGTAATAGAAAATAAGTGGTCGACCTCCGTGTTGGTTTACAATCTGTCTTGGGAACAGATAGTCGGGGGTATATATGCAAAATAGTACGAATATGAGAGTAAACCAGTGGCACAACAGCTGATGGGGGTCCACAAGGTTAGTGCATTCCATCCGTTTATTTTTCAGAAATCAGGGAAATCGACAATAATAAGAAATTTAGCAGTACGCCGCCATTTTCTGTGATTTTGTTTCTTACCTTGTGTATTTTTCTAGTATTCGTGTGGGCCCAGGACCCACAATTAAATAGAGGCCCTACATCGTTACTAGCCCTGAAAATACGTACCCCCGTGGCAAACACGGGGAAATTAAGGTCCATCGGTAAAATGCCTGTGGTTTGTACGGAAACTTTTATATATGAATAACTATTTTTATATTATAGTTATCATAAATGACGCCTTTTCCCTTCGTACAAAAATGTTTTTCTTTCCATAAAAATACATATTTAGACGATCCTCCATTAAAGTAACATCATATTTTGATACAAAAAATGTGATGTAATTTCAATGTGGGATGATATAAATATGTATTTTTATGAATAGTACACCATATTTTGATACAAAAAATTCACGACTTCACTGAAATATTGTTGAAAATAGAGTTAAACACCATAAGCCTACACCACCTGATACAAAAAAGGAAAGACAACTGTTCCAAAGATAAGAGAACAGAGATAATATGTTTATATTCCCCAAATAGGGAATTCGAAAAGATGGCCACGTGGCAATGCGTCTATGCCACATAATTTTGCATTAGAATGTGTTTGGTGGAAGAACTGTTTATATTTGATATGCCTACATGTACATAATAATGTTTTGTGGAATGCACTACATGTTAGTTTATATTTTAGTAAATGTACTGTTTTATACTGTTGTGTGTGTGTCTGTCCAATTTTAAATATGTATCAGTGTAAATCTAAATAAACGAATTTACTCTTAAGTTACTTCCCAACTATGGCCGCCTCCGTAGCTTCTAGGAGGGAGAGAGTAAAGGAAGAAAACGGTTATAAAGACAATGATATTCAGATTTGACAACCGATCCCATTTCGTTTTCAGGCAATGTGCCCCGTCTGAATCCACACCTGATTTGCATAAAGTCGGGAATTATAAAATGCATGAAATGTCATAAACTTACAACAAGAAGACAGATGTGAAAAATAAATTATTTTACAATATAATTGTGTGCTATTGAGTTACGTGATTTGTAGGACTGTAGCATGTCTATAATTACCTACATTCTGTTGATTGCATATTTGATTACACGAGCTGAACATACATTTGTAAGCCATTTCGTTCTTGTCAAATTTAAGATGACACCTATAAATATGTAGGTGAAACACTTAGAAAATATCTGGGTTTTCAATAATAAAATACAAATGGAAAAAGGATTTTGATGCCCATTTTCGTAGCATTTGCGATGAGTAAGGATCACTTCGACCGTTCCGTTTGTCCCAGGCTATACTAACATTCAAATGGGATGACTTTGTCATTTGACAGGCAATACCAGCCATCACGTAGAGAAACGCGTGTAGATTTTTACTTCTTTTTAAGTTGGTTAGGGCTTTTTTTTTTTTCTTTTTATCGAATCGAATGAGATATGTGAACTTTTTGGCAGGGTCGTCTAAAAAGCATTATAGACCCCCGGTCAAAGCACTGGGGTACCTACCTACACAACCACTCACGGGAATACAAATGTAAATGATCGATCGAATTAAACATATATTTATTGATATTTCCAACAAACTCAGTGTTTAAACATTAAAAATAAACATTAAAAAACATTCCGTACAAAACATACATAGATTAGCATGGGGCCATTGGGACCAGGGCAACTATCCAGTGTGTCCATGCGTTACTTAAGACTTTTTGCCTTTTTGTAGTTTAAAACTACGAAGTTGTCATTTCGTGTGGTTTCTTTTTACCGTATGTGGATATATATCTCGCACGCTCTTACTAATTGATATTGATTTTTTGATTCTCAAGTTATGCCCCTTTTCCAATTCGTATCGGATTATATATCCAATGACAAGCGTGACTGTAAAGATTCGTTACTATGTCTTATATATAGATTATAAATGTTTATTTAATACGATTCTTATGTAGGAATCCGAGGAAATCCATTCATAATATTTGTTCACTCCACGATATAGCTGAAATACTGCTAAACACTAATCAAGTAATCAATCAATATAGGAACCCGTGATTTATTGACATATATCAAATTTATAAACACCCATACTGACTTTCATTTGTCTTTTCTTAAAAAAGATATTATATTAAAAATCAATGACATATTAAAATATATATGGATATATTATAATATTTTTTCAGAGGGAGGAGCAGGTTTGGAAGGAGGTGGTCCATTATTGAGTACAGGACTGGACCCATGGGGTTATCCAACAACTGCCTCTTGGATGAACAGCAGAGGTGGTGGTGGCGCGAGAGGCGGTGGAGGTTTTAATAGAGGAATGGGAAGTAGTGCGACAGAGGGAGGATTTAGTTCCAGAGGAGGAGGAGGTGGTGAAGGCGCTGCTCCTACCCGAACACCGGCTGGCGAAGGAGGAACTGGCTGGGGTGAACCGACTGCATCTACTTTCGGTCGAGGTTTCGGCGGAGGTAGAGGTGGTGTCCGAGGGTCTTCAATGAATCCATTTATGAGACTTTTTTCGTCCCTATTTGGATTCAAAAAATAAACTTGATTAAAATAAACAGCATCAATATATGTGACGATGTATGAGTGGCATTGTTATTCCATCCAGGTTTATGTTATCGTGAAATTGAAAGCTGCGATTGATATTGTTACAGTATACCATGTATTAATGTATTGTAAAATTCGAAATCTTGAACCATGAAAAAACTTAACCATTGAAATAAGGAGCGTCGGAAATCTTGAATTCTGTAAAAACTTTAACCATTGAAATAAGGATCGTCGGAAATCTTGAATTCTCTAGAAACTTTAACCATTGAAATAAGGAGCGTCGGAAATCTTGAACCCTGTAAAAACTTTAACCATTGAAATTATGAGCGTCGGAAATCTTGAATTCTGTAAAAACTTTAACCATTGAAATAAGGAGCACATTTCAAAACACCACCACTTTTTATAACGGTTGTAGAACAAATATGTTGATGTTTGCTATTGTTTTATGTTCTGTTTTTCCTAGATCTACAATGTAAGCCTGTACATTTTAAAAATGTTTTGGGGGGATTTTTTTTAATATGCATTCTGGGTAACGCGGAATCTTATGCAAATTTACGTTCACCCGCGTTTCTCACAATAATAAAAAAAAATCATGAAAAGTAAAAGCAAACTATTGGAAGCATATGGAGTCTTCTTATATTGTAGGATTATCCTTATCCGTGAATTTGATTAATAGTAACCGGGTTATGTTATTCAAGAATATCGTTAACTGGATTTTTTAACATGTGATATGTTGATATACTTGGGTAATTAAAATTGCTGTCAGTTTTCCAGAGTTGTGAATATTTTTAGTTTAAAAGGAAAAAGTGTTTCAATTTTTGGACAGTTTCATGGGTGTGGAAATATTTTTTTCTTCTATTTTCATCACAAATATTTGATAAGAATATGAAAAAAAAAAGAAATAAATGCACATTACAATATTATTAAGATTGCATACAATATGTGATGCAGTCCGATGAATATTTCTCAATCAATCAGTCATGCGAAATTATCCACAAGCAGCATACATTTGCTATCCACACGAATTAAAGACACGTGGTTAGAGACAAGTCACGTGGTTAAAGACAAGTCTCTGTGAAATGAACAAAACTAAAACTTGTTAAAAAATGCAAGAGTTATATTCCATGTCAAACTCTTTTAATTGAAATATCATAACTCGATGTATAATGTCCTTCTTGTGTGTTCTGAGTTCAGCTAATGGCAATGTGTGTGATTTGCTTGAATAAACATGTTATTTGTACTGTGGTGTATATATCTTGGGTCCTGAAAATTATTTATGGCGTCGAAAAAATACAAAGAAATAAAGGATCCAACACCGGTAAGAGGGCAAGACGGAAAAATCTCAGACTCTCAGATACCCAAGGGAAAGATTTCTGCTCTCCAAAGAGGCTCCGCCAAGTTGGAGACCAATAGAAATCTTTCCCGCGGGTGTCTGAGATTTTTCCGTCTTGCCCTCTTACCGGTGTTTGATTCTTTTTCTCACTAATTTAACAAAATAATTCCACATTTTTCTTTACATTTTTTACGCCGAGCGTATGAATTTGTTGTTCGTTACTGCCAGCACACTTTTTCAAAGATTACTGGATCACCAGTAAAAAGGTTTTTGCCATCACTTTGCGAACGTTATCCGTCTGTCCGTAGTCATCTCTGAAACTACTCGGCCAATTGAAACTAAATTTTGCATAGATTGAAAACAAACATGGCAGAAATGGTTCCCGGATGTGATTCTTTCAAAAAAGAGTTTGAAGATACCAAAGTGATAATCAGAATTCGTAAGTCGAAGAAGAACAGACAACACAATGGTCAAAAGAAAAAGTACAAAAGGAGAAACAACGATCTACAAAACATACACATAAAACTAAATGTATGTCTTTTAGCAACCAGAACTGACTATATGTTTTATGATTTGCTGGACTTGCACAAGTCTTTAAGAAACAAGATGAATGATGCAACTGCTGCATTGTATTATTGTTCCTACAATTGTTCTATACTAAGTCTGTATTATTTTTATTTTTTTGCGTCAATCCGAAATTCAAGATGGCCACCATCATAGGATATGTGTTTGTTATTTGTTTTTTTCGTTCTCTACTGAATTATATTGTATTATCTTTTTATTCAATATGGTTTTCTCAATTTAAGAAACAATTTGTGTCTGAGTATATTGGTGCCCAACACATATTGACTATAAGAGTAACATGACAGGTATCTCGTGAAATCTTGTTGAAACTATAAAAGTAACATGACGGGTATCTCGTGAAATCTTGTTGAAACTATGAGTAACATGACGGGTATCTCGTGAAATCTTGTTGAAACTATGAGTAACATGACGGGTATCTCGTGAAATCTTGTAGAAACTATAAGAGTAACATGACGGGTATCTCGTGAAATCTTGTTGAAACTATAAGAGTAACATGACAGGTATCTCGTGAAATCTGGTTGAAACTATAAGAGTAACATGACGGGTATCTCGTGAAATCTTGTAGAAACTATAAGAGTAACATGACGGGTATCTAGTGAAATCTTGTTGAAACTATGAGTAACATGACAGGTATCTCGTGAAATCTTGTTGAAGCTATAAGAGTAACATGACGGGTATCTCGTGAAATCTTGTTGAAACTATAAGAGTAACATGAC
>MJUT01025005.1:0-14570 GCA_002080005.1 Gigantidas platifrons
GGTATGTTTAACAGTAATACTATGGACTCATTTATTTCCATATGAATTTATTTGTCAAGATTATTTTTGTCATATATTGAAGACTTTAAGTTTAAAATTTAAATTTATTGAAATTACAAATTCATGGAAATTTATGAAATGTGTCAAGCACAATTTATACTAATTAAACTATAATACATGTATACATATATGTATAAATGTATTATGGTTTAATTATTGAGGGTATCACCCCCTCCTCCTTTTGGTATGCAGTATTCCGGGTAATTTTAAAGAGTATTCGGTACGCAAAAGTATGGTACGCAGTATACAGAAATTGAGTATTTGGTACTCAGTACGCCGAAATTATCAAATTGGTTTGTTTTACATTGAAATTTTACCAAAAGAGCACAGTGTGTGTAAAAAAATCGACTGGGTAGCAAATAGTATTCGGTACTCAATTGTTTATACATGCATAAACGCCGCTCAGCGTATGAATCTATACGGCAACGAAATATTTTGATTGAGTTGGACGTCATTTTATGCTAATTTTATATTTTATTAGAGCATTTTTGTGGAATTATAAGTAATACAAGTTGCTTTGGAAGAATTTATCGGAGTTGGTTTCATTTACACACTGATAAATTCCTCCAAAACAACTTGTATTTCTATATCAAATTACAGAATTTTTCTATTATTTGATATTGCAGTATGACTAACATTCTTAAACCTTTGAGTGATGATTCAATATTTTTGCAGAAAAAACTGCAAATTATATTATAATTCATGTTATCAGGGGATGTCCCTTAAAAACAGTTATCAGGTTTGAATATGAAAAATCTAAATAATGTAGAAATTAACCCTCTTTTGTATATATTTATTTTAGCGAGTGAATGCAGTATACAGACTGCAAGTACTAGTAAAGGGAAGACCAGAAAAAAATACAATGACTAGTAAGTAGTTGCCTTAAAAGGCTTGTTTTTGTCGAAAATGCTTGTTTGTCAAATGAAACGAAAAACACCAAAATTCCACGAACCTGTAGCATTTTTCAACAACGCACAAACACAATGCTATGGGAACTCATTGTCATCCTCACCAAAAATATATAGTCTAAGACTAAGAACTAAGACTAAGAAAACTTTATTTTGATTCGGTGTGTTGTACAACAATATAACATAAGCTCTCAAGAGCTTTTTACCGAATTAAAAGATATAGTCAATGTAATTTGACTGCTCAAATAGACCAGCTGCAGCATAAATGTATATGAAAGACAATGAGCCTTAAAACATCTATTAATCAAATCAGAATATGAGAAATTGTCTAATGCTGTTTTCCTCATTGATGCACTTAATTAAATTCATTTGTCTTTTATTGAAGATGACCAAGATCTTCAAGTTAAGTTCCTCGGGTTGGAGGAGGAAAAGTCGTCAGCTTTACAAGAATACCGACAACAAATGCAGGAGCTTTTACAGAGGAACGTGGCGGCCAATGAGAACGTTGCTAGATATTTGCAAAGTTTTTTTTCCAATATTGAACTTAAAAAATAGTTTGTATACGACCACACAATTTTTGTGGTCATATAATGGTATGATCATGTTGTTATCAGCGTCTGGAGACAGATAGATTTTTTTATTTTGTAGAACTTGTCATACAAAATGTAATGTGAAAATTTGTTTAAATTAAAACATTTTTTAAGAAAACAAACTGTTATCTAATTTATTGTGACTTTTTGTCCTAACAGTTTTGCGACTTTATCTCTGACTGTTTAATCAATTTTGAAAAGGTATACATATAAACATGAAACTGTATTTAATTCAAAATCTCTAAATAATTTGATTTCTGATAACTTGCGCTGCAATATTTTGTTGTTGGTGGACATGGTTGTTGTTAAGAATTGGAAGAGGATCATCTCTGTTGATAGGAATGTTTTCATCTACTGCCTTATTATGTAGTCTAAAGCAGGCCTCAATTACTCCTGTACTCCTCTCTGGTTTGTAGGAAAGTGCTCCTCCAGTTTTTTGAAGACATCTGTAAAACATTTCATTATTCAAATTACTATTAAGAGATCTTAATAATTATATTTTTGGAACTAGAATACTGTGAAAGAACGTTTATTTGTGGGTATCAATTTCAACAGGGTGATATAGGGTACTCGGGTTGATATGGCATGTGATACAGATTTTGCCATGTATTATTCAGTATTTACCAAGAAAAGGATAGGTTTCATAATGAGTGAGAAGTGAATATCGCTTCATATCTACTCGAGTTATTTAATTTCAAAATAATAACAAACAAGCCTCTGGCGTGTTTTTCTTTTATTAATTTGAAATTAAATACAAAGAGTTGATATGAAGCGACATTCAATTCTCACGAGTTATGAAACCTATTTCTCTTATGATTTCTTTGGATTATTTGTTTGTATGTCACTTTGTGTTTATATTTTAATAGCTACATAGTTGATGTCATCATTTTGACTGTGACCTCATGTCTATAGCATGTATAGTGAAATAACAAATTTGTTTTTTCTTGTTTCTTAATAATGTAAATATTTCATTTCTTCACAAATCTCAATATTTCACTGCTTTATAGGCAGTAAGAGATCTTTTTGGTCATATCTGATTCAAGAATTTAGACATTTAAGGATTGTTTTCAATTTTTGAACAGGTTATACAATATAACCTGGTTTGGGGTAGTTTACGCTTAATAAATCGCGAAGCGGTTCATGTATAGCGTAAACTGCCCCAAACCATGTTATAGAGTATAATCTGTTCAAAAATTGAAAACAATCGTTATAATTTAATTTTCAATTATTTTACCTCATTTTTTGGCAACGTTATTGGGAACGTAAACAGGTACTATTTGAATTTTCCGTTGCGGAGGAATACGTATGCAACGTCACGTAACCCAACCAAGGTTATACAATATTACCTGGTTTGCTCCATGGCGATTAGCCAATGAAATCGAACGTTACAAACCAAATAAAATTATTATTTGGCAACCATTCTCCTTAACTGAACATCCACATGCATAATTGTATATATTTTTATATTAATTGCTTTATGCCTAATGCGTATAAGTAGAATGCTAAATATTGACTTTTTTTTGCCATGGCCGTAACTTTTTTTATGGAAGTGGCTATTCTTACAACTAGTTGTTGTAAGAATAAGGCTTTTTGGATCGCTGTAGCTATTCTTACAACTATTGATTTTACAGATTTCTTAATAAAAAATAAAAATTTTAGCTAACATTTATTAAACAAATACAGTATGTGATATTTCAGTGAATAGACATATTTGTATCCATGGGTATATATCTTAATACACATGTATATCATTAAGATTTTGTTCTGTATTGACTTTTAAAAGTGTATGTTTATAATGCTCGTAATAAAACATCATTTTTAAATTATCTCGGGTGTATATATACATAACGAGAAATAGATTTACAAGGTTAATTAAAATTAATTGATTTGCCTCCATGTATCGGTATAGGGCAGATTGTTGTAAGATGAATGCCTCGGATCCGCCAGTGTTCCATAACTTCTTAAGACTTGGTGATCTTTGCAATTAAAAAGGGAGTTGGCTCTTTATTACCATAGGCGTGATCATTTGCTATATGAGTGTTATCTTTACTATTAGAAAGGAAGTTGCCTCTTTATGCTATCTTTAGGCGGAACATTAATAACTGCCGAGGTGTTATCTTTGTTATCAACAATTTAAGGGAGTTTGGCCTAAAATATTTCCTATCATAAGAGAGTTGCCTCTTTATCGCGAGAGACTGGACACTTTGCGTCTTTGCTATCAACAAGAGAGTTGCTTTTTTTCGCGAGAGGCGCGGCTCTTGCTGTCCTATTTTTGCTGTGAGTGTAACTTACCTATCTAGAATGGAGTGGCCTCTTTATCATGAGAGGCGGGTTCCTTTACTGTTTGCTATCAACAAGGGAGTTGTCTCTTAATCGCGTGAGGCGGGACCCTTTGCTATTTGCTCTCCGAATTATCTTAACTATCAACCCATCAAGATGGGAGTTGCCTCTTTATCGCGAGAGGCGGGACCCTTTGCTGTTTGCTCTCCGAGTTATCTTAACTATCAACACATCAAGATGGGAGTTGCCTCTTTATCGCGAGAGGTGGGACCCTTTGCTGTTTGCTCTCCGAGCTATCTTAACTATCAACACATCAAGATGGGAGTTGCCACTTTATCGCGAGAGGCGCGATCCTTTGCTGTTTGCTCACCGAGTATCTTAACTATCAACAAATCACAAATCAAGATGGGAGTTGCCTCTTTATCGCGAGAGGCGGGGACCTTTTTAGTTTTAGCTTTAAAGTAAGCAAGGGGGTTTCCTGTCTATCGGAAGAGGCGACGCCAATTGACGACTACGTGTTATCTTTGTTATCAACATGTGATACCCCCATACCGCCCGATCATTTTTACAATTTTATCCAAAAAAAGAGGGGCCCCCCCACCCTCGTCAGTAAGGTTCGTGTCGTACTCGAGCTATCTTCAATATGAAAAAACCAATGATTTAAAATTGCATTAAATTGGCTGTCAACAACATAATACTGTAGACTAATAATTAAAAAAGGTCTTGTTCCATGCACATTTATTCCATAACTTTTTACGTACCCCTTTTCTATCGATGATGTTTCAATGTCACATTATCTGTATAAATGATATCATTTACACGTGATTTTTTGTATGAAATATATCTACCATAATTGTAATTAATTGATCGTTAAAAAACATGTATTAAATATTTCATGACAAGTCGTCGAGAAGGAATTTTCATTATACACTTTGTTACGAATATTTAAGGACGAATATTTCAGATGGGCCGAATATGCAGCAATGCTTGTTGGATTTCCGGTTACCTGAAGGTCTAGGTCAAACTTTGTTGTGTTTTGTATCTGTGTTCTTCAATAAATTATTCATGATTTATCGGCGTAAAAGTAATTGAGCAAGTACCTGCAAATGCACCGAGATTGCACTTGATCTGCCGGTTGGTCTTTCAATCATTGGCGCGACCTGATAGACCAAATCCTCTATACTGTGCCTCGTAAACCTGAACCGCTGCACCAGCTCCGTATCTGTCATGTAATCCATGATTGTTTCTTTTATCGTAAGTTAATCGTAAGACTGGTCGTAAGTATATCTCCTACACTTAAGTGAGGCTTGGGGCAGTCTTAACTTTAGGACCGATATTGGTCGTACGTTTTATCGTAGGATATTTTGTGAAATTGGTACTACACTTAAGATTGGTCGTAAGTGTGATCTTAGACTTACGACTTTTTGATAAATTAATCCCAGGGCTTTGTCTTATACGAGCTTTGGTCTTTTGTTTTGTTGTACTGGTGCTGTTTAGTGTCCGAATAGTGAGGTTAATGTAATATCTCTCCGGACTTGGATACACTGCGTTTGTCGTATATAAAATTATTACAAAACATATTAACATTTCAAAATGTTTTATTTGTATTTATGTATGATTTAGAAAAGCAGCAGAGAAAACGTTATAAGGTCCGATTCCATATAGTTTCGTTCCTGCCCTCGCCCATCGCTGAACCCAAACTCTGTCTCCTCTTGTAAATTCTACATTGATTGTATGAGATGTCATTTCGTAGCTTCCTGCACCGCCAGTATAAAGTCGTACCAATTCATTACCATTTCGTTCCAGCTGCAAGTGGATTCCATTAGTAGGATGACCCATCATACTAACAGACACTGTATAGATCCCCGAGAGTAGAACTAGAAATATCCCAGTTGACTTTCCCAACATTCGTTAATATGCTGTCATACCTAATGACTTCGTTACTACCAAGTGAGATCTTTTTCGACAAAGTTGCAGTGAACGCTGACATCTTGGTAACAGGAAGATTGTCATTGTCTGCAATAATACATTATTTAGTGCTTGATTTCCATACAAAAAAATGGAAAAAATACTCGATGACAAATTATTCTTTCTTCACCATGTTGAATCAGGTGTATCGAAATAAGGTTATATTAATAAGGTAAATCACGTGGGTGTAGCTTATTGATCTACGTGTTAGTTGTGTGTCGAGTGATTGCTGTTTATTGTCCAGTTTAGGTGTGCAGTATTACAGTCATAATGCGGCGAGAACTATATTGCTAACAAAATAAATAGATAAAAGGCGGAGCTCTTCCGTAAGCATATGTATATGGGGGAAATTAAGATTGACGCAGAAAATATAAGATCTATTTTGGATAGGTAAAGAAGGGGCCGTCGTGGTCGTGATCGCATGGTAGCTACATCTACAACTTCCTGTGCATATCAGTGCCTGTCACCACTAAAGTTGTGAGTTAAGTCCCGATCATGGCTAGGTATACTCGATACAACATTATCTGATAAAGGTTGTCATTGACTTTCGGCAGATCGGTGGTTTTCTCCGGGTACTCCGGTTTCCTCCACCACGATATTGCTGAAATATTGGTGAAAGTGGCGTTCAACACCATAACCTGAAATGTCCATTAAGCTACTTCGGACTTTTAATTGAAAGATATGAAAATAAACGTTAGAGAAACCGAAGGGGCAATCAATAATGGACAATCCAGAGTAACAGGTACCATTAGGTACACAAGACACGGGAAGAAGACAAAAAAACAAAAAACAAACAAAAAAAAACACAACACAACACAACACAGAAAACTAAAACGACGAGAAACAGCTAAATGTTGGACACCACTCTATTCAATCATAAACAAAGACACAATAAGAGATGAGCATTCCAAAAAACAACTGGAGGTAAAGACGAACCGAACATTGTCTTAATACGGAAATCGTACCGGACATCGTAACGCGGAACTAAGAACGTAAAGACACATAATAAGACAACAACAACAACAAAAACTAAAAAGATGCGGTAAATAAGAGAAGAAAACCTATGAACAGAAATGAAAAGAAATGAAACGAACCGGACATTTGATTACCCGTAGATGTTCGGAACCTGAACACTCAAGTTGGGCATTGGGTGTGAATCCACGTCGAGGTGTTAGGATAGTGGTCAATTGACCTTAACTGCTCGTCCACATATGCCCTAGTACAACTGTACGTTAATTGTTTTATAAATCATATTCGCCTTCCTGTGTGAAACTATATTATAAATTTTTCGTCATCTTAGATTTCCGACAAATGAAAAAGGTGGTAAAAATGTCCCAAAACGAGGTTTGTTGAGCTGAAAAGTGTACTTCCGCAGAAATAAAATGTTTGCTTATACGATCTGAACAACAGATAAAAAATAATCAATTTAGATATGCTTATACTGAAACTTGATACACGTATCACTATTATAAATAAGTCCATAATAATATTATTGTCTGTTTGGTTCATTTAACTATTTGTCTTTTTTTTGTCTTTTTTTTGTTGCTATGTTGTTTTATTACAAACAAACCCAACCAGTTTGATCCATTTTTTATCTCTCCACGGTGTATATGTTGTAAAAGTTTGATCACGTGCCTTGTACTTGTTTCCCTAAATCATCCAATCAGATCAATCAAAAGATTCAGTGTTCTGATTGGCTTTTGTCGAAACATCGTAACATGCCTCACTTCAAGATTTTGTGGCATCCAGGACTTTGTCTTATACAAGATTTGGTCGTCTGTTTTGTGTCCGAATAGTCAAGTTAATGTAATATCTCTCCGAACTTGGATACACTGCGTGTGTAGTATATAAAATTATTACAAAACAAATTAACATTTCAAAATGTTTTATTTATATTTATGTATGATTTAGAAAAGCAGCCGAGAAAACGTTGTAAGGTCCATTATGGAGTTTCTGTCCGGTATGTTGCTGAACCCAAACTCTGTCTCCTCTTGCTAATTCAACATTAATTGTATGAGATGCCAATTCGTAGCTTCCTTCACCGCCAGTAAAAAGTTTAACCAATTCGTTACCATTTCGTTCCAGCTGCAAGTGGATTGCATTCGTAGGCTCACCCATCATACTAACAGACACTGTATATATCCCCGAGAGTGGAACTAGAAATATTCCAGTTGACGGAGTGTAAGCTTTCCCAACATTCGTTATAACGTTGTCATACCTAATAACTTCGTTACTACCAAGTGAGATATTTTTCGACAAAATCGCAGTGAACGCAACCATCTTAGGAACAGGCAGATACGGGTTGTCATTTTCTGAAATGATACATTATACAGTGCTTGATTTCCTTAAAAAAATGGAAAAATATACTCGATGACAAATTATTCGTTCTTCACCATATTGAATCAGGTGTATCGAAATAAGGTTATATTAATAAGGTAAATCACGTGGGTGTAGCTTATTGATCTACGTGTTAGTTGTGTGTCGAGTGATTGCTGTTTATTGTCCAGTTTAGGTGTGCAGTATTACAGTCATAATGCGACGAGAACTATATTGCTAACAAAATATAGAGGTTAAAGGTGGAGCTCTTCCGTAGCACATGTATATAGGGGAAATTAAGATTGCCACATAAAATATAATATCTATTTTGGATAGGTAAAGAAGGGGTCGTCGTGGTCGTGATCGTATGGTAGCTGCATCTACAACTTCCTGTGCATATCAGTGCCTATCACCACTAAAGTTGTGAGTTCGAGTCCCGATCGTGGCTAGGTGTACTCGATATACAACATTATCTGATAAAGTTTGTCAGTGACTTGCGACAGGTTGGTGGTTTTCTCCGGGTACTCCGGTTTCCTCCACCACGATATAGCTGAAATATTGTTGAAAGTGGCGTTCAATACCATGATCTGAAATGTCCATTAAGCTACTTCGGACTTTTAATTGAAAAAAATGATACGAGATTCTATTATCAAATTTACAAATTTCTATAGAAATTAAACATTCTTTTACTGCTGCGAAAAACATTTGAAAAATTTGAGTCCTCGTTCCAACTAGTTGTACGGGACAAATCATTTACATAGCTAGTCCTTAGGACGAGACATACATCAGTGTTTTGTTTTGTGAATGATAACTTGCACAAGCTATAATTAATAATGATAAAAACTTGTTGGTATATGTCGTAAGTGACTTGTTCCAATGCGATAGACATTTCAGACACTGTCCGTCATCTCTCATTGTCCCTATGTGCATTATAGTGTCATCTTTAACCCATCTACGTATATTGTATATGAACTTGATCTCGTCATGATCATGAGCTTAAATACTGCTAAATTGGCGTTAAATTCCAATCATATTATCGATTTATATGACTCTCTTTACTATGAAACGGGATGGGAACCTTTGTCGTGTAGACGTAAATCTCGCAAACTGACAACATTTTACAAAATGCATAATAAATTATGTCCTCAATACTTGTGTAATTGTCTACCTCCTACAGTATCTAGTATCAGTGACCATAATCTCCGAAATAATGAAAACTATACAACACCAAGAAGTAGACTCAGAATGTCTTTGACATCCTTTATACCATTTACTGTTTCATTATGGAACAATTTAGATCTAAATGTTAGGAATAGCCCAAATATATCATGTTTTAAATCTAGAATTAAAGAAAAAACTGTTAAAACGCCGGAGTATTATGGTGAAGGGTCCAGAAAACTAAGCATACTCCATGCTAGATTACGACATCAGTGTAGCTCATTGAATTCTGATTTATATCGCATAAACATTATAAATGACCCCAAATGTCAATGTGGTGCACCGTATGAAGATTCAATTCATTATCTAATGGAATGTCCATTATACCAAAACGAGAGATATTGTCTTTTTAGAAACTTGAAAGAAACCAACAAAAATATAGAAACATTACTCTTTGGAAACGATGAAATTAATAGAAACGAAAATTATATTATCTTTAATAAAGTTCGAGCATATATTAAACAAACAAAAAGATTCTAATCAGTGGTTGGTCATCTGGTCTACATCAACACCAATTTATTTCCCATGTTTCACTATATTGTGTTTTATATTATTTATATTTATGTATGTGCTAGATTTGTTGACATTATTATGTGTATTACTTGTAGGGAGAGGGCAGTACATAAGTTGTGATAACTTTTTGTCCAATCCCATTGCTGTTTTATTTGCAATAAAATAATATTAAACTATTAAACTAAAATTTCTATGACACATGACAAGGGGCCGTCGTAGTCGTGATCGTATGGTAGTTGGATTTACAACTACCAATGCAATCAGTGCCTATCACCACCGATATTGTGAGTTCGAATCTCGAGCAGGGCAAGGTGTACTGTACAACATTATGTGATAAAGTTTGTCAGAGACGTGCGACAGGTCGGTGGTTTTCTCCGGGTTATCCGGTTTCCTCCATCAATAAAACTGACCGCCACAATATAGCTAACATATTGTTGAAAGTGGCGTTAAACACAAACAAACAAACAAACAAACGACACATGACAACAAACTAAAGAACTCCTTATACTTGTAACCCTTGTATTAAAGATATTTTATTACAAAGAAAACTTACTAGTACAAGAGTTTATATTTCTCTGTAGTTCTTTCACCATAGCAGATACTTCCTTCAAGCCTTTTTTGGCTGCAGCTAGACAAATGAACAAATATATTAGTAAGAAATTATATGGATGTAAATGAACATTAAAAGATTCTTCCAGAAACGCGTCGTGCGCACTTAATTAGATATCTACGTTTGTATTTCTACCACTGGGTCGATACCTCTGCTGGTGGGCTATTAGACCCCGAAGGTATCATCCGCCCAGTAGTCAGTGCTTCGGCACCGACATGGTTTATTAGAAGTGTTTATTTCTGAAATTTATAGTTCTTAAATAATCAGGCATAGGTGACCAGGGGCGGATCCAGGGGGGGGGGCGCGCACCCGGCGCCCCCCCCTCTAAAATTGGAAAAAATATGATTTTTTTGCGTAAAATCGTGATTTTTCACACGAAATACTCCAAAAATTTTCGCGCCTCCCACCGCTCGGCGCGATTTTTTTAAGTGCGCCCCCTAACTTGAAATCCTGGATCCGCCCCTGGTGACCTTAGCCGATTTTGGAAATCCTGCTTAGGCACTTTGGTTTTATTGCTCCCAAAACTTTAAATTATTTGCCTTTCCAATCTTTCGATTTTGAGCGTACCTGATGAATGTTATTTCAGAAACGCGTCGTGTGCACTAAATGTGATATCTACGTTTTTATTAGAGACGTAAGCGACTGTCTAACATTATTATTACATTCAAACATAAATTAAAGTAAATCAACAACACTTTTATTGCTGCTCTACATTTCATATTGTTTGTTTTTATTTGTTTTCAGTGTCTTTTTTGGAAAATATTAATTATTTGTTTATAGATGTAAAATAACAAAGTGTAAAGTAAAGTAAAATGATTTTTCTTTATTTAAAGTCGGAAGCATATATACAAATACGACATAGAACATGAGCTCTTTAGAGAAGTGGAATACTAAAATTGTATTTTATTGAAATAGTTCCATTTTTAGATTGTATATACATGTAAATGTCGTCATGGTACATTTGTAGTTACCGAGCGCTGTGAGATAAACTCGGTACACCCTAGGCCTGTTGGGATAAAACTGACCACTACGATATAGCTGAGATATCGTCACGGTATATGTTTTCGTATGTCATATGTTTTCGTATCATCCATTTTATTTTGATTTCCACAACGCACGTGTTATTTTTGACGTGTATTCCGGTTTCTATTTCTGGAACGTAAACAGGACTCCAACGTGACATCTGTAAAAAATGTTCAAGGTTGCTTTTAAAGACGTAAGTACCATAAATAGTGAACCTACCACGGTCTACTGAACCATACTTTTTGTAATGCAAAAAATTTACTACATTTATAAAGTAGGTGGGAAAAAATCCAGAAGGGCTATATAAAATTGAACTATGTCGTCTGCCTCTCCAGACACCGGCTCTACCTGTCATGTGATTGTCATGGGGTCACTGATCGTACTTGTAAACAAAAGAGCTGACTGAAATGTGCCTGTTTCTTAAATAAAATACATGTCAACAGCAGTGCATTGTGGTTTCAGCACTAAAAAAGCAACAAAAGTGAACACAATTTTGAAAGTGGTCATTTTCAAACATTCTGTTATTTTATTTAGATGTAGTATGATTTGTAGACCATGAAATTTTAAAACCAGCCATTTCCGGATTTTATATTCGTTTCCATACCGTATATTGGTCCTGTTTTTACTTTATACGAAAACATATGACGCCATTTTACTGACAGCAGAAGTTGCCAGATAATCGAGAGTATATTAAAATTCAGGAATGGCTTTTAAAACAATCTTATGTACAAAGAAATATTTAACTAGCCAATTTTTGAAAATTCCAATCGTCATAAGAATTAAGAATTAACACTGTCAATCGCCAGATCGGAAAATCGATAATAGTACGAAAACCCATAACACGAGGATATTTGTTGAAATTGATGTTAATGGTAGGGGTCGTCTCAAAATGTGACAGTTTTTTTTCAAACGAAGTTAGTTTCGTTTGGTAGGTGGGTTGTTTTCAGCTGTCACGTTTGGAAAAAAACCAAAATCGCACATTGATATTTGTCAATAAATCTTTAAAAATGCACTTAAAAAACGGCATAAAATTGAATTCTGTTTTTCACACTTTCATTTGGAGGGGGTGGGTGGGTGGTTTAAGCCAAATGAAACTAACTTAATTTGAAAAAAACTGTCACATTTTGAGACGATCCCTTACTCAAACAAGGTTAGCTACTTGTTCCTACATTGAACTCACCGCGTCAAGAATTATACGGTGTCATCACGAACTGGTTGAACGTTGCGAAATATCCATTTCTCATATGAAAATGGACCTTTTCACTTATATGCAATTTTTTTTCATTCATATATCACCGAAAACACTATTACCAAGCATTGCGGTGGATTTATAAGAAACCGGAACCGCTTACCCTTTGCCAGTACCTTGGTTCACCCACGGATTTGGGGAGGGGGGTTCCGTCTTGCTCATCTTGTTTAGTTTTCTATCTAGCGTTTTTTTTGGGTTTTTTTGTCTTCGTTCTGTGACTTGCTACCAATGTTGTCCATGTGTCCGAATTGCCCATTATTGATGATCCCTTCGGTTTTCTTTAACATTTACCTATTTGTTTTTTGTTTTTTTTAAAAGGCTTTCATATATTCTTATTTAAAATGTAGAAAGACAAAGCCTTACCCAAATTCGATGCACAATTTCCATTTCCCGACAAATTCCATTTTACGGACAAACCAGAACCAAAGAAAATAGTTCCAAGAAAAAACAACAACATGCTCATTTTTGTTTTCGAAAAGTCGAATGGATACGATTTCAAAATGCAGTTGTCATGTTATATAATATTGATTAGAAGCATATGTTTTGTATCAGTTACGTTATAATTACAGTTTTGTGTGTGTGCATATTCAATTTATTTGTTATTACCGGTATTAAATTTGTTTTTATCCAAAACGAAACGATATCTGTAATGCTATAGGAGGTCCCGTTATCAAGACGGGGAGGTCTGGAATACCATTGACCGGTTATCCCCGCCACATTTTTGTCAACGTAAAAATATTACCACCACACAACGTGACATTTTATCACGTTGTAGCGACGTACTATAAACGTCCTTATTTTTTTCGTTTTTGGTCGTGCGTCTAAGTCANTGTTTACATAAACTGAGACTGTGGATAGGGGTAAATGGTATATTTATGTGATAGAAAAAATATCTTGAAATTACAAGGCTAATTTGTTAAGAAACCGAAGCTTTGAATAATTTACACTATAAAATATCTTAAGTAACAAAAACTATTGTAAATAACTTATTTTTTTTAATTCTCATGCAAAGTTTGAAATTACCGCCATATAATCTCTATTCGTACACTTCGGATTTTATCGGCAAACTCTAAGTAAAAATCAGCGCATGCGTATTGATACCAACGCGCAGCATCCCGCATCTTTCAAAAAAAATTTCAGATACAACATATCAAATCCCGCTTTTAATTCTCGACTAAGACAATGAAAATTCAAAGAAAGAAGATACTATCGTTATTCATCATTAGTACAGTTAATGAGTTATCAGAAGATTACACTTAAGATAGGTAAACGTTTCTTTTTTTGACGCAAAATCAACATCAACGGGCAATAAAAAAAGAGGGCACGCACAGCAGTAGACCGAATTATTCTGCAACAGCAAAATCGAAAAAAAAAACAACAAAAAAACGTCAAAATAAAGAAAATAGAACATGGAAAAGCGAATATATGCACACAAGGGACATAATAATTCGGTCTAGTACAGCAGTTCAAGTGGTTCGGTTTTTAGTTTACACTGAATAACAGAATATGACTAAAAAAAGAACTTCGACTATTAATTAATAGAAATGACACTGTAAAACGTAAGACGAGTTTTCACTCATTTATCACTTGAACTTTTTTTTAGATTTATTTGTCTTAGAAAATGGGGCATGCATGATAGTTGTACACTTGCTTTTTAATGGAGAATGCCACCAACATTCTTACACTACAGTACAGGCCACAGGGGCATATATGGGCTGTTTAAAAAAAATTACCCCAAAGACGAGTGTGACATAGGTGACCAAAATTAAAGTAATTGGAAATTGATGTCCTATTGAATTTTAAGGACCCACGTAAGTCCAAGTTTACTAATTTAT
>MJUT01025005.1:19952-32559 GCA_002080005.1 Gigantidas platifrons
TGGGTGTAGCTTATTGATCTACGTGTTAGTTGTGTGTCGAGTGATTGATGTTTATTGTCCAGTTTAGGTATGCAGTATTACAGTCATAATGCGACGAGAACTATATTGCTAACAAAATATATAGGTTAAAGGTGGGGCTCTTCCGTAGGCATATGTATATGGGGGAAATTAAGATTGCCACAGAAAATATAAGATCTATTTTGGACAGGTAAAGAAGAGGTCGTCGTGGTCGTGATCGTATGGTAGCTGCATTTACAACTTCCTGTGCATATCAGTGTCTATCACCACTAAAGTTGTGAGTTCGAGTCCCGATCGTGGCTAGGTGTACTCGATACAATATTATCTGATAAATTTTGTCGTCAGTGACTTGCGACAGGTTGGTGGTTTTCTCCGGGTACTCCGGTTTCCTCCACCACGATATAGCTGAAATATTGTTGAAAGTGGTGTTCAATACCATAACCTGAAATGTCCATTAAGCTACTTCGGACTTTTAATTGAAAGAAATGATACGAGATTATATTATCAAATTTACAAATTTCTATAGAAATTAAACATTATTTTACTGCTTCGGGGTACAACCCATTTGAAAAATTTGAGTCCTCGTTCCAACTAGTTGTACGGGACAAATCATTTACATAACTAGTCCTTAGGACGAGACATACATCAGTGTTTTGTTTTGTGAATGATAACTTGCACAAGCTATAATTCATAATTATAAAAACTTGTTGGTACATGTCGTAAGTGGCTTGTTCCAATGCGGTAGACATTTCAGACACTGTCCGTCATCTCTCATTGTCCCTGTGTGCATTATAGTGTCATCTTTAACCCATCTACGTATATTGTTTATGAACTTGTTCTCGTCATGATTATGAGCTAAAATACTGCTAAATTGACGTTAAATCCCAATCATATTATATTTATATGACACATGACAAGGGGCCGTCGTATTCGTGATCGTATGGTAGTTGGATTTACAACTATCTATGCAATCAGTGCCTATCACCACCGATATTGTGAGTTTGAATCTCGATCAGGGCAAGGTGTACTGTACAACATTATGTGATAAAGTTTGTCAGAGACGTGCGACAGGTCGGTGGTTTTCTCCGGGTTATCCGGTTTCCTCCATCAATAAAACTTACCGCCACGATGTAACTAAAATATTGTTGAAAGTGGCGTTAAGCACAAACAAACAAACGACACATGACAAAAAACTAAAGAACTCCTTGTATATGTTATAGTTGTATTAAAGATATTTTATAACAAAGAACACTTACTAGTACAAGAGTTCATATTTCTCTGTAGTTCTTTCACCATAGCAGATACTTCCTTCAAGCCTTTTTTGGCTGCACCTAGACAAATGAACAAATATATTAGTAAGAAATCATATGGATGTAAATGAACATTAGAGGATTCTTCCAGAAACGCGTCGTGCGCACTTAATTTGATATCTACGTTTGTATTTCTACCACTGGGTCGATACCTCTACTGGGGATATCATCCTCCCAGTAGTCAGTACTTCGGCACTGACATAGTTTAGTAGATATGTTTATTACTGAAATTTATGGTTCTTAAATAATGTAATTATTAATAAGGCTAAGGTACTCCTCCCTCGGGCATAGGTGACCTTAGTCGATTTTAGCTATCCTATTTCGGCACTTTAGTTGTATTGCTCCCAAAACTTTAAATTATTTGGCTTTCCAATCTTTCGATTTTGAGCGTAGCTGATGAAAGTTATTCCAGAAACACGTCGCGCACACTAAATATGATATCGACGTTTTAAAGACGTACGCATATACAACATAGAACATGAGCTCTTTAGAGAAGTGGAATACTAAAATTGTATTTTATTGAAATAATTCCATTTTTAGATTGTATATAAGTGTCATCATGGTACATTTGTAGTTACCGAACGCTGTGAGATAAATTCGGTACACCTGTTGTACACCTGTGATAAAACTGACCACTACGTACGATATAACTGAGATATTTGTTGAAAGTGGTGTTAATGCTACTCAAACAAGGCTAGTATGAATTCACAGCTTCAAGAATTATACGGTAGTCATCAAGAACTGGTTGATCGTTACGAAATATCTATTTCTCATATGGAAATGGATTGCTTCCCTTTTAATATGCAAAATTTTCTTTCCTATATCACCGAAAACACTGTTACCAGGCATCGCTATATGAGCAACATGGAACTGCTAACCCTTCGCGACCACCTGGGTTCACCCACGGATTTTCGTGAGGTCCGTCTAATTCATCTTTTTAGTTTTATATCTCGCAGTTTTTGTATTGTTTGTCTTCGTTCTGTGTATTGTTCCCAATGTTGTCCATGTCTCTGGATTGCACATTAATGATTGTCTCTTCGGTTTTCGTTAACATTTACCTATTTGTTTTAAAAAATAGTTTTCATATATTCTTATCTAAAATGTAGAAAGACAAAGCCTTACCCAAATTCAATGCACAATTTCCATTTCCCGAGCCAGCTACGGACAAACCAGAGCCAAGGAAAATAGTTCCAAGAAAAATCAACAACATGTTCATGTTTGTTTTCGAAAAGTCGAATGGATACGATTTCAAAATGGAATTGCTATTTTATATGATATTTGTAACATATGTTTTGTATAAGTTACCTTATAATTGCAGTTTTGTGTGTGGGCATATTCAATGTTTTTGTTATTTTTAAACTTTTTTTTTATTCAAAACGAAACGATATCTGTATTGCCATTGGATGATCTTTATCAAGAGGGGAGCTCGAGGGTTGGGATCTAATTAACCGGTTATCCCGCCATACCTTTGCACCTGTCCCAAGTCAGAACTGGATTTCCAACGTCATATGTCGTGGGTTTGTTTATGTTCAACGTGTTGATGTGAGAGATGATGGTTCGTTTTGTTGATTAACACTGTTTAAGCTGTTTTTTCTTAAGATTATTATTGATACCTCCTTAAGTTATTGATTTTTTTTGATTTTTTTTGGCGCCTTTCAACTAAACTCGTGACAAAAACAGGTTTGTGTTGCTCAATCTTAAAAGTTTTCAGCGTAATGTAATGTGGGCCATTGTATGTCTTTTTGTCTGTTATCAGTTTCCTGAAATTCGAAGCCACTGGGTCAATTTGAACCAAACTTGGTACCAATGTTCATTGGACGGTCCTCAACAAAGTATATTTTTAGAAAAAGAGGCCCAAAAGTCAAAAATATGGTGTTTGCTGATATAAGGCAATGCATAATTTATTAATCTTCTGTTTTAAATGAGGTTTGTCTTAATGAATACCTTATAAAACCCCTATCAGAAATATGCATAGTGTTATAATGTAAATATTATCATTTTTGACATATAAGGACTAACAAAAAGGGGGAGGTTTCAAATTTGAACAATTTAATTATTTAATTGATTTTTTTTGCAATATGTTCATCTTTATGGTTTATTGATGGGCCATGAAAAATAGACAATTTATTTCGAATAAAAAAAGAAGTTCATAAAACCTTGTTAAAAAATAACTATTCCACTTACATAATACACATTTTTTGCACTTTGGGCCTCTTGTTTACGGTGGATTTCCATTTGTCCAGGACAATTCAATGAACATCAAATGGTCCAGTGGTTTCAGAGTTTACAGGGGATATCGGTGAGGACAATAAGATAGAAAACTTGAAATATCTTACACAAAACATTAACATAAAGCTAAAGTTTAAATTTCAACGCAGTTAAAATGAAGCGTTAGTTTGGCCATTTGAAAAAATTTCGTTTTAAGCAATTGTGGACATCTTTTGGGTGGATACATTTTTCTAAAGGTACCATCCAAGACCTGATAAAGCCTAATTTGGATTAAATTTGATCAGTGGTGTTAGTATCGTCTGTAACACATGGCTGATTACCCTACCCCCACTCATCATCAGGTCAACTAACAGAAAATTATCATAATGATGGTTTATTACGAGTAATCTTCAAAACATGTTAATAAATTCGGACTACCGGTAACTGTTTTACAGCCAATCAAATCACAGTTTTTAAATATACCAAGAATTCTTCACAAAATAAAATACTGCGAGGAGAGGAACTGGCCCCAATAACCAATGGGTTACCGACAATGTGGGCTAAAGTGAGATGTTCACATTAATTTTTGTCAAAATCAGTCTAATTTACGGAAGCGTATTAGGGACACGCAAGAAAAAAATTTATCGCCCCTAATACGTTTCCGTACCAATACGAATTGGTACGACAGCGCAAACATTTTGCCAAACATGGGAGTAATAAAACATGTGACCCCCAAAAACGTTTACCCCATTCTTGACTTGACTCTGACATATTTGTTTGCTGTTTTCATTCCTATTCCTATATTACAAGATTTTATCGGACAACTTTTGTAGAAAAAAGAATACATTTCATATGTAGGCGTGGACAAAAAATAATTTCATCAGTCATGTTCTGTGGTCGTGTTAAAATGTTTCCGGAATATCGAGGTTATCGCGATCCTTGCACTCAAATTTAGAATATTCCCTTTCACTTCCTGTTATTTTACTATTTTCTTAACAACAAATGCAACGGCACTTGTCTTGTGTCTTTCTCTTATGTTCCTCGTTTTTGCAATTGACAGTAAATGTAGCAATATCAGACAGAGCTGGATTTTATATTACCTTATAATTTTGGAAAATTACTTCCCCCGATTCTTGGAAATTAACAAAAGTAATATCACTATTTTCTGTCATCAAAGTTCAAGCCTTTTTGAGGTTTTAATTTTTTATGTGTGTGAACAATTAATAGGTTAATGTATGCAGGAATGTTGTGGTGGCTGCTTTTTACTATGTCAATTAAACAATTAACTAATTTTTGAATAAAGATACAGTAATTATTCAATGATTATTTGGTGATATTTTTTTATTTCTCTGAGAAATAAATGTTAAAGGTATCGTATAACCCATTTTCGATGGTCAACTGTTTTCAACAGTTTGTTTCATGTGATAAAATGTCACCTTATTTAGATCAGTTCATAGGTCAGAGGTTATAGTATGATTCTGAAATAATGTAAAGGGATCTCAAGAACATCTGAGCTGGAAAAGCTATCTTTAAAGGTAGGAACTGCAATATCTAGAATACATGTCAGAATTCCCCCTACCAAAAGATAACCTATACCGGACAAAATGCATAGAATGTATAATGCCGAGAATATAGGTCAGTTTTATATCTTTATCTTGATACACAATTACCAGAGCGTATACATACAAGTTCAAGTTCGTTGTCATTAGCTGCAGAACCGTAACTCTTGAGGTTCTTGTTTTTTTTGTGTTTATATTTGCGGACCATAGGTCTGCACCTATCAGTAAAACAGCACAAGGACAATAAGAGCTACGGTCCCGCAGCTACGTTGTCTTCTGATGTAAGATATACATATATAATTTTATTGGACAAATATTGAGTTGCAATACCTCACAGATATATGATATCATGACATCATTTGAGTAAAACAAATTTTTTTTATTGAACAATATATTTTGGGGGCCTTTGGAGAGAAAAAACGTACCGTTTTGGCAAAAAACACGAAGGCTTTTTGGTAAAATAATTTTTATCCTTAAAAGAGTGAGAGTGTTTTGACCTGTTACCCAATATCTATTATTTCCCCATATCTATTATTTCAGGTTGAAAAACATACTTTTTCATTATTCCTCTTTCGTCTTATCCTGAAGCAAGCTTTGATTATTTAAAAAAATCACTTGTGCAGTTTGATTTTGGTTTCATCGACTACATTGGCATTAATAATGTAGATATTGACAGCATACCCACAGAGTAACAAGTGCTTCATGTTTTATTTACATGTACCTTGACCGTTGAAAAACTTAATAAGCATGTGCTGTTTTTTACCCCACCATTTTGAAATGGATAGATAAAAGGCCGTTGGCCACTGGTCCCCGAACGCCAAGGTTATATGGTAAGATTAAATTTTGAAACTACTGTAAACTAGAGGTTCATGTGAGCTTGTATCACTCACCTGACTTAAATAATTTTGAAAGGAGACCACCCAAGGACCATTTTGAAGTTTAAAAAAAGGGGAATAACTCTGGTTAGATTTGTTGAAAAATCATCATTATCGAACTTGACCTAGATATTCATGAGTTACACTTACATACCAAACCTAGTTTCAATCTGACTTTTTGTTCACAAGTTATAATTTGGAAACCAAAAAATACGCAATTTTGAAGAATAAAAAGTGATGTAACTCTGGTAAGATTTGTCGAAAAATGATCGCTATCAAACTTGACCTAGATATTCATGAGATACACTTACATACCAAACCTAGTTTCAATATGCCTATTTGTTCCCAAGTTATCATCTGGAAACCAAATATTTAGCAATTTTGAGGTATAAAGAGGGGCACAACTCTAGTAAAAATTGTCGAAAAATTGTCAATATCGAACTTGACCTAGATATTCATAAGATACACTTACATGCCACACCTAGCTTCAATCTGACTTTTCATTCACAAGTTATCATCTGGAAACCAATTCGGGACACACGGACGAAGTATTAAAAGGGATGTAACTCTGGTAAGATTTGTCGAAAAACGATCGCTATCGAATTTGACCTAAATATTCATTAGATACACTTACATACCAAACCTAGCATCAATCTGACTATTTGTTCCCAAGTTATCATCTGGAAACCAAATATTTAGCAATTTTGAGGTATAAAAAGGGGCATAACTCTAGTAAAAATAGTCGAAAAATTGTCATTAAGTAACAGAGAATCCTTACAGTCATGAATTATTCTATTTTTTATAGTACTACTAGAACTCTGCCTTAATTAAATTGTGGATTGAATGGGTCTCTGTGCTTGGTAAAACTAAAATACAACCATTACAACTATTTTTCTGACTAAATGTGATTTTAATTTTAATTTTGTTTGTATTGTCCTATCCAATGAAAAAATTATTATATGAATCAATTGTATACTGTGATTTTTATTGATTATTCTGCTCAATGTGGGCGTCTTGATTGACAATAAAGCATTTGTTGTTGTTGGTGTTAATAAATATAGATTTTCCTTCAGTTGCCCGTGGGTTACGATATTTCTCCACTCAAGACAGCTTGTGGTTAAAATTTTAAATTTTACTCTCTAGAGTGGAGAAATATCGTAACCCTCATGGGCAACTGAAGGAGAATTTGTTTCTCCCATTATTTAACACGAACTTTATTTCAAAATGTAAAATTAATGCGTTTGAAATTAATGCGGGGAAAGGCACAAGACATTTTAATCCTCTAGAGGATTACAGATTTTTCCACCACTGGTTCACCGGGGTTAAAACGCCGTAATAATGGTAGAAAGGTTATTCCAGAAACGTGTAGCCAACGTTTTTACAAAGTACATGTACTTGAAATATTTAGTCGGAAATATTGATATAAACTATGGGGACGTGAGTAGTATATGGGTACAGCTCAGTTATTATTTGAGGGGGATCCATGAGGGGGATCTACCGGAAGTCAAGTGACCGGAAGTGACGTCAGTCACGTGATCGGAAGTGGCCCTGAACGGAAGAGGTCCTGTTCGGAAGTGATCGTGTGCGCATGCGCAACCGTTTCCCGCGTTTTTTTCTTACTCTAGTAGTAGTACAAAATGTACCATTGCGCATGACCGGAAATACTAGGACTACCGGAAGTGACCGAAGGTCACCCTACGGATGTGCGCATGCGCAATCGGAAGTTGCGCAACCGTTTCCCGCGTTTCTTCTTCTTACTGTAGTGGACTCATTACACGACGAATTTACCGAAAATAACGGATCTGGACGGAGCATGGGAAATCGGATTGGCAGAGATATAGTATCCTCACAGTTGGTATAACGTCAAGAATAACGAAGCCTGGTTGAAGGTACACTTTTACAAGGAGTCAGAACTACAAAAGCATTTGCTCTTGTTATCGGATGGGTATTATTCCTCGGCCAAAAGGATCATTAAAGCCATCGAGGGAAAAAAGCACAGGACGGAACTCAAGAATAAATTCCACGTGGTTTTCAACGAAATCAATCATAAAATCGATATGAAAGTGAAAAAAGATTGTCAAATCATCACGAGTCCTTTATTACAATCCATGTTAGGATTCAGACAAGCTATATTCCCGCCGGGGGAGTATGTTTCAGATTGGGTAGCGGACGTCAAGAAAGGATTAAATTCTCTGTACGTGTATTGTCCGTTGGTGGAACCGAGAATGGTCGGAGATGCACAAGTACCGTTATTGAGAATCGTACCGGTGGAAGGAAGAGACGGAGAAATGATCATCCGAGTGTTTGATCCGATACAGTACTGTTCCCTGTTACAAGGACGATTTCAGACCGTGGAAATAGATATAATGGACGACACGGGGTCTATAGTCCCATTCGAAAGAGGACGAGTGGTGGTGACACTTCACTGTAGAAAACGAAAAGAATTCTTTCTAGAATGAAACCAACTCATCATCACGATACGAAAGCTTACCACGATTATTACATACACCAAGCCGGAAAAGGATATCCGGTATTTGCGGGGAGACGATATCAAAGAGGACATGGACTTGGCAGTATCTTTGGAGGACTCTTTAAAGCAGCAATGCCTTTGTTGAAAAAGGGGGCAAAGACGCTAGGACGCGAGGCTTTAAAAACGGGGTTAAATATTGCCGCAGATGTCGTACAAGAAAAAAATATCAAACAGGCAGCACAATCATGATTGAAATCAACAGGACAAAACTTATTCCAGAAAGCTATGGACACGGTAGGACCCCCAGGACAACGAGCTATAAAAGGACCTACCAAGCAAAAAAAGACCAGACGTCGGCAGACCAAGCAACGGAAGACATCGAATGATATTTTAAGATAAGAATGGCACTTGTACACCCCAACTCATGCGAATGCACGAAATCAGAACCGGATTTATTTGAAGTTCCACCAACACAGACCAGTGTGGAACATGGTTATTGGGAGCAGAAATGATTGACATCGGTTATGACGGATCAAGGACCTTACGAATTTGCAGTCAGTGGAGCGGGAAACGACTACATCGACTTGGCTAATACTTACCTGTTTGTGGAAGCACAGATCGTGGATGACGACGATACTGCATTGGATGCCGGAGCGGACGTTGGACCTGTTAACTTATGGATGCATTCCCTCTTTAGTGGTGTCAGTGTTAGTCTCAACGAAAAACTGGTTTCACCACCGACCAGCTTGTACCCTTACAGAGCTTACATAGAAACATTACTCAGCTATGGCCCAGCTGCCAAAGAATCTCAATTAACGGGAGTCATGTGGTACAAGGATACACCGGGACATCAAAATAAGAGAACAACCGAGAACAGATGGTTCACGTCCCGGAAAGCATTGACGGCCGAAAGCAAGTCTGTACAGATGATGGGAAAACTACACTTGGATTTATTTTGTCAAGAGAAATATTTCCTGAATCACGTCGATCTGAAAATCAAATTACGACGAAGTCGAGACGTGTTCGCGCTAATGGCCGATGCCCACATCTATAAGATCAAAATCAAGGATCTCGCTTTATTTGTGAGAAATGTACAGTTAAGTCCTGCCGTAAGAATGGGTCACGTCAAAGTTTTGGAAAAGACCAGCTGTATAGAAGTCAAAGTATAGAAGTCAAATTAGATACAGTTCCCAGTGGCAACATGAACTACGTCCAGGGCATGTTTTTGGAGCAATTACCAAAGAGACTGGTAATTGGTTGCGTGGACAGCGACGCTTTGAACGGAGTAATCACCAAGAACCCTTTCGATTTTAAACAATACAAGATCAATTTTGTCGCACTGAACATGGACGGACGACAGATTCCCGCCAAACCGTTACAACCCAACTTTGAAAACGCAGGTTATATTCGCAGTTATATGGGACTCTATATCAGTACGGGAAAGATGTATCAAGACGAAGGAAATACCATCTCCAGAGAGGAATACGCTAAAGGAAATACCTTATTTGGATTCGATCTCACACCCGACATGTCGGAAGTGGGAACGTTTCAACTTATAAAACAGGGTAATTTAAGTGTGGAGATTCATTTCGCAGAAGCCCTTACAGCGACCATCAACGTGATCATGTATGCAGAATTTGACAACGTCATTGAAATTGATAGAAACAGACAAGTCTTGTTTGACTACAGTGCTTAGGTGAACACCTTAGAGATTGACACTCTATTGAAAAATCATCCTCGTACCAGACCGGTGTTTAGAGGAGTTTACGCCAGAAACAGATTACCCAGACTATTAATCGTACCTTCGGCCCTGGTGGGAAATACGGATCCAGACAACCGCGTGGGACAACATTGGGTAGCCATTTATATAGACGCCAATTCTAGAGGAGAATATTACGATCCTACTGGAACACCACCCTTTTTAAGGGCTTACGTGAACTTTATGAACAAACATTGTACGAGTTGGACTTACAATACCGCTCGAGTACAAGAAGAAGGATCTTCCGTGTGCAGACATCGTTGCATTTTTTACCTCATTCATCGATGTGCAGGACATACCATGACAGACGTTACCAGGCTCTTAGAAAACCCCGTGGAAGCGACGGACATTGTACATAAATTTATGTTGTTACTTGTTAGACATGTGTTATGAAAAAAAAAAAAAAAAAATCAAAGGTTAATGCAACCTATAACTTTTTAGTTATAGCCAGTCACAAGCCTGGATAAATGCAGAGTGACCTTCTATTGGGTGATCAAACGTACTCTTAGGAAAGTAGAGAGTACTACACAACACATATTTATAAACTATACATATATTACATGAAAATGGCGGGAAAGGGGTAGATAACCAGGGCTAGACGCGGACGTCGTAGAGAACACCCCAACTACTATAGTAAGAAAAAAGCGCGGTAAACGGTTGCGCAACTTCCGGTTGCGCATGCGCACACCCTTCGGGGTGACCTTCGGTATCTATGGTACTACTACTAGAGTAAGAAAAAACGCGGGAAACATCCATGGTATTTGTACTACAGTAAGAAGGAAAAACGCGGGAAACGGTTGCGCAACTTCCGATTGCGCATGCGTATACCCTTAGGGTAGCCCTAGTACTTCCGGTCATGCGCAATGGTACATTTTGTACTACTACTATAGTAAGAAGAAAAACGCGGGAAACGGCTGCGCAACTTCCGGTTGCGCATGCGCAGAACATACTTCCGGGTGACTGACGTCACTTCCGGTCAGGGCTACTTCCGGTCATGTGACTGACGTCACTTCCGGTCACGTTACTTCCGGTCGCTCCCCCTCATCGCTCCCCCTTAAATGCTAACTGAGCTGTACCCATATACTACTGACGTGTCACATTATTTACGGCTGATTTCATTCCAATGAAAGACATACACCTCAACGCTCATTATGTTCAATAATGTATAATATCATATATTGATGTAGAGATCAGATTCCCTATAGACGTAGTTACATTTGTAAAAACATTAATATTACAGACAAATAGGATATCAGATAGCAAAAAAAAAAAAAAATTCATATCTAATAACTGTATATCTTATAACTCCACAACAGTTAAAACAGCATTGTTAGAAAACAAAAGAAAGGTAATGTTTAATAACTATTAATGACATAATACCGAAGTCAATTAAATTGTATGATATTGCTATAGAATAAAAAAAAACCACTACAATATCATTTCAAAAGAACCATACAGCTGAACCTTATACGAGCTATTTGTAGTTATATATTTTTAATAAAAATTACTATTGTCAACAGTTAAAAATAATTGATTAGAAGCATATGTTTTGTATAAGTTACCTTATAATTGCAGTTTTGTGTGTGTGCATATTCAATTTATTTGCTATTTTAAAACTTTGTTTTATCCAAAACGAAACGATATCTGTATTGCCATAGGAGGTCCAATTATCAAGAGGGGGAGCTCGAGGGTTGGGATCTAATTAACCGTTTATTCCGCCATACCTTTGCACCTGTCCCAAGCCAGAACTGGATTTCCAACGTCATATGTCGTGGGTTTGTTTATGTTCAACGGGTTGAGGTGAGAGATGATGGTTCGTTTTGTTGCTTAACACTGTTTAAGCTGTTTTTTCTTAAGATTATTATTGATACCTCCCTAAGGCCATGCAAAGTTAATTACTTGGTTCTCGGGCCCTTTTTTGTCAAAATTGATGAGGGAGGGCGGCATTTTTTTTTTATCCTTTTACTGCTGTAAAAAGTGATGAGGGAGGCATTTTTTCTTCTTTTTTTTGGTGAAAAATATGGCAATGTATAAATCTTTTCATTACTTTATTGAAAATTTCAATTTTATTTCTTCCGATGGTGGCAGAAACATCACAAGTGGTTAATTTTTATGGAAACGTCCAATCCGCTGGTCCCAACGTACCATTTTTTATCTCCGTAAACAATTCCAATAAGGTACAAGCTTCGGAGAAGCCCCCTATTATGTTTCCTGGTAAAACTGGCTAACATTTGTGCCGAATTTGGACAGAAACGATTGACATTTTGTCTAAATGTCAAACGGAAGCACGTTTTTTATTTATACATTGTCATAACGATGCTTTAAATCTCATTTAAGCATGATGCGTTTTAAAGCGTTTCACCGACCACGCGATATAAGAGAAAAACGGATGCGGTTGTTTTTTCCGT
>MJUT01025005.1:60367-80655 GCA_002080005.1 Gigantidas platifrons
TTATGAGTGGCTCTGTTAAAACATTCAAGGTTGCTATCGTCTCTATCAAATACTAATATATGAAACCTGTAAATAGTTTTAATCTTTTTCAATTGTCATGTGCAACCTCTGACATAATCTTCAACATGTTTAAGCAATCAGTATTTGCTAGAAGTAGGAGAAAGGAGTATGGACATCCCCAAATAATGAGTCATTGAGAATGAAAAAAAAAAATGAAGAATTAATTGCATGCAATTTAAGTTTGGTTTCCTATATTGGAAATGATTACTAAAGAATCACTGGATAAAAATACCCCAAAAAATACTCTTAATAGCGAATCATGAGATATTTAAAATGATGTACCGAGTTCATGTGATAAAAAGGCCTCGTTGCTTATTACAAAAATAAACCATTACCCATCTTTTTTATTATTGTTCCTTTATGTTCGCGCCACGATATAGCTGTAATATTGCTAAAGTTGGCATTAAACACCAATCAATCAATCATATTGTTCCTTTGTAGCATCATTTGTGGAAAGTAAAATATGTGTATTAATATTAAAGGAGCAGACATGATAACGGCAGAAATTGGCCTCAAAAACGGGCAAAATATAAATGAAACATATCTAAAAATTTATTTTTCTTTTCTAATTCTTTCAATGATTGTGTTTAATATTATATCTATATAAACAGTTTCTGAGCTTGGGCAAAAAATGACCCTTATCATACTCACTCCATTGTTTGTACTTTTTCCAGAAAGATGTATCGGTACAGATGTTACTGGACGAGGCAGCATCTGTGATGGGGAAAGACAGAGTTGTAGCAGCATATGATTTAATGACTTTACTTATACCACTTAAAACTTAGTTAAATAAATTATTTATAAAAAAAAACAATAAAAGGATTTGTTTTTTAGCTCACCTAACCCAAAGCTTCATGTTTACTATTGCCATCACTTGGCATCTATCGTCTACTTCATCCATAAACTTTTACATTTTATCTATTTCTTGCAAACTATTAGTACATTTGAAACCAAATTAGACAGAAATATGAATTCAGAGTTCCTCACAACATTTTATTTGATTTTGGTTTCGGTTCGCCTCCGGGATTTTGTGCGGATTCATGTGCGTTAGCATTACATTTCTGTGTAGTATTTTGTAAATCGTGGTGTTTCCTTTTGTTCTTTTTCTTTTGCCGTTGCAATATCTGTTCTTTTTTTACGGCTCTTCATTACGGGTATCTTCATACTTTTCTCACAATGCTTAGGAAAGTGTGAAATATAACACACACGATGTGAAATTTCTAAACAGAGAAAGTAAATAACTATATGCTCCAAAATAAAAGAGTTAAATCTTACTCCAAATTCTCGTCAATATGTAAAATTTGTGCAAAAGAAAATGAATATTTAGAACACCTTGTTCTGAGAAAAGATTGAACATACAAAAGGGGCAAGCAGAAGCCATAAATTGAAAAAGTACTGACAACACAGTGGCCAAAGAAAGGGGTCAAAGAACAAAAGAAAGATCCACAAAACATTACACAGAAAACTAAATATTGGACAACACGAAAACTATTACTCCTGATGAACCCATATTCGTCGGGTGGGTAAGCAAGTTCATGCTTCACTAGTGCCATCGTTTGTGTTAAAAATCTGATATAATTCATGAAAGAGAACATGAGGGTGTGATTGTGATTACGGACAAACGGAACATATCCGTTGAAATCTATGATGCAAATATTCCATTAGCGATAAATTCTTGATAGCGACTGCAAAGCTTTCAAAGTGATGATTTCAACTTAACTACTAGGAACCGTTGGTTCAGTAGCTTCTTCGTTATCAACAACTATCTATCATGGACATCCTGATAGGAACCACAAGCTCTGGAATAGTGTATCAGTTGAGATATATCTACTGGTATTATATATGTTAGTGTTGCTAAAGTGTGGCGAAATTTAAAGGAAATTTCTTAATTGGAAAATTGATCTACAAAACATTACACAGAAAAACAAAATATCAAGCAACACAAACACCATTAAAAACAGGAAAGGGTAAGCAGTTCCTGCTTCACATGTGACACATGTCGTGTTACTCTTGTTGCAATCCCGTTGTTAAGTCTTGATAAATGAGGAAATGATTGGATTATGATTACGACAAACGAAACATATCCGTGGTCATTTGTGACACAGATATTCCGTAACGTCTACCTAAGTCATTAATCGCTACATCATATTCTGTGGTTCTAATTTCTAGCATATTTCTGCATCTGATATGTTTGAAAAAACATAGTGTCTATAACAGATGATTCCTCGACTACAGTTATGAGCTCTGTAAGGAGAAGCGAACAATGATAATATTGTGCATTTGTTTAAGTGATAGTTAATTTACAGATTAATGCATTCATATTTTTTTTTTGGAAAGAATTTGACAATTTTGATTTGTTTGGATTTAGAAGCCATGTTGAAAGACAAAAAAGATTCACTTACATTGTTTCTACCCATCACTGAGTTTAGTGATGCTTTCCCCATAAGAAAACAACGGGAATTTCAAGACCATATACTGAAAGCTTCGATATACATTTGTATAGGTTACCCAGTGAAGAAACCGTCCGACATACCAACTAGCATATGCCCATTAACAATTATCTTGTGTGACGGTTCCATCATTAGGCTATTTGGCAAAACTTATTCATTATGAAAATAATTTAAACGAATAACTACATGTTCAATAGGGTCATTTAAATGGCTTGACGAAACATGCCGATTGATCGATCCGGTTCTACCATCATCCCATCTAGATGAAGTAATATAAGGGCAAAACAGATGTGTTTCAACTACCATGATCGCTTGCTACACCGACACCGGTAACAATACACAGCAAACATGTCGACTCATTATCAGTTGATCTGCATTCTACCACAAGCAAGAGAGTATTGCTGGTCTAATTGTTGCACGTGGGTTATAGACTGGGGAGTGGGATTAAATAGTATATTTTATGTAAGCATTGGTTAGAGACATGTCTAGTGCTCGTTCGGCTTTCCAAATTCTCTGCAAATTACAAAAAATCAAATCTTGGATGACATCAGGTCCAGAAAGAACAAAGACATGCTTACAACACCTATATAGAAAAATTAATTCTAGACCTTCCAACAAATGATCCAGATCAAAGTTTTAATAACCAATCGAAACCAAAAAAACTCTTCTCCTTCATAAAGTCACTCAGAACTGACAACAGTGGAGTTGCTCCCTTGAAAATAGAGGGACAACTAGTTGCCGACACTAAACAAAAGGCAAACATCTTAAATGAACAGTTTAAATCTGTATTTACCACTGAATCAATAGATAACATTCCGAACAAGGGTGTGAGTCCACATCCAGTAATATCACCACTCACCATCACAACACCTGGCATCCAAAAATTACTTAACAACATCAACCCACATAAAGCCAGTGGCCCAGACAACATCAGTGGAAGAATACTAAAAGATCTTCAAAATTTTACAGCCCCAATCTTAACCATTATTTTTCAAAAATCACTTCAGACTGGCTGCATACCTACTGACTGGAAACATGCGAATGTTGCACCAGCATACAAAAAAGGTGAAAAATACAACGCAGTAAATTACAGACCAATCTCTCTCACTTGTATCGGTTGTAAAATTATGGAACATGTCATTACAAAACACATACTTAACCATCTGGAAAACAATAGTTTATTATATGATCTTCAACACGGCTTCAGACATTCTAGATCTTGTGAAACTCAACTACTGTCCTTTGTTCAAGAACTTGCCGCAAATTCAGATAAAAATATTCAAACTGATCTCATTATCATGGACTTTGCCAAAGCCTTTGACAAAGTTCCACATCAACGACTTCTATACAAACTCAAATTTTATGGAATCAAGAATCAAACATTAAACTGGATCTCTGCCTTTTTATCAAACCGTACACAAACAGTGGTTCTGGATGGAGAGTCATCAGATATTGCTCCGGTCACTTCTGGTGTCCCTCAGGGAACAGTTCTGGGTCCTGTTCTTTTTCTGGTATATATAAATGACTTACCAGAATATTTGAAATCCAGCCAACTCAGACTGTTCGCCGACGACAGCATCATCTACAAAACTATCAAATTCCAAAAAGATTGTGATAGTCTCCAAGAAGACCTTGATGCTGCCGCAAGATGGGAAAGTGACTGGCTGATGGCTTTCCACCCAGACAAATGTACAGTCCTTACAATAACAAACAAGAAAAATTCTGTAAAACATAACTACTTGCTACACAATCATACTTTGGAATCAGTTTCTTCCGCAAAATATCTTGGAATCCGACTTAAAATGGACACAGCATACTAACAATATAGTAGCCAATGCAAATAAAAGTCTCGGATTTTTTAAAAGAAACCTTAAAACCTCCAACACAAATATAAAGTCGCAGGCATACCTATCTCTTGTCCGTCCAAAACTAGAGTATGCATGCTCAGTTTGGAACCCTCACACTGCAGAACATTGCAATAAGATTGAGATGGTCCAACGACGGGCAGCTAGGTATGCCTGCAACCGATACCATAATACTGGCAGCGTCACAGATATGCTACAAACTCTCACCTGGCCTACATTACAACAACGTCGACTCAAAACAAAATTGATTATGTTTTACAAGATTGTTCACCATATCGTTGCAGTTCCTACAACAGTATTAATACCAACAGACCCAAGAATCAGACAATTTCATCCATTTACATACAGACATCTTCATGCATTCAAAGATCCGTACAAGTACTCATTCTTTCCGAACACAATCATTCACTGGAATTTCCTACCTCAAGCTATAGTTCTATGCCCAACAGTCAACACGTTTAGAGAACAGTTAACACCAACTGTTCTCAGCCATCTACAATCACAAATTTAAATAAGAATGAAATTGTAAATAGTTTTAACCACAAAATTTATTTCTGTTTGGCACCATTTGTAAATATGTTATAAATTGACTGAATTTATTATTATTTCTTTATGTTGTTTATTCCCACGCATGCGCAACAGCTAGTGATCATCCAGTGGATGGAAAGCTGTATACCGAAAGAAGATGACAATCTGAAAAGAAGAACATGATTCTGGTTATAATGCTTCGTTCTGGCATAATATTTCCATTTCGTACTTCTACATAGAATATAGAATTGATAACGACAGTGTACCTGATGAAGGTTATTCCAGAAACGACTCTACGTTTTATTCGAAGTAAACACACAGATGAAGTTGCAGACATTGGAAGTGTAGGTATGGACATCTCGGTACCTGGACATTTCGGTACTGACTTGGACAAGTCGGTACTGAATTGAACATCTCGGTACTCGGTACTGGACAGTTCGGTAACAGGTCAAATCGGCACCTGGTCATTTCGGCACCTATATCTACATAGTCAAATCGGCACCTATCTACATAGTCAAATCGGTACTTAAGGCTGGTTAGTTCGGTGCCGAAATGACCAGGTGCCGAAGTGACTTGAATTCGACAGTTCGGGAGTTGGATGAGACAATTCGGTACTGACCACAATTGTTTGGCACTTATTAATTGTCAATATTTTTGTGCTAGTAGTTCTTTAATATATGACCCAAAAGTGGACGGATATGTGTTTTTGATAGTTCCAGTGTAGATCGATTCCGGAGATCGTTATTTTTGTTTTGAATTTTATTTTCATTATTTTGATTTTTGCTTCCGATACCAGTGTCGCGCGAGTTTCTCATGTATTGTGTATATGGGTTGAATTCAGTTATAACCCGGAAACTGTATTTTTCCGTCACTGATTTTGTAATTACTTGCTGTCTCTTTTTGGTGAGATTTCAACAATAAAGGATGTTCATGTAAGCTCTCGGAATCATTTATTTATAGCTAGATCCCCACAACCAGTTGGTTATATGGTGGAGAACTTAAACTATAGTGCGGTAAACATTTGTGGAACTGATTTCATTGATAAAACTGGATATAATTGACATTTTTGGCATCTGATACATGTACACGTGCGTCCGTTTTAAGACCATGTGCTTTCCAATTTTTCACGATTGAACATTTTCACTATTTTAGCATTTTAATTTTTCTTTATTCATGAGTTTATCAAAGGTTAATAAGAGAATCCGTGATTTATCTTTACGTTTAGACAAGGGAAACTTAAAGAAATTTCCAGTTCTTCTTACAGACAGTAGGGGAGGGACTTGGAACAGGTAGTGAACCCCCAAAAATATCCTGAAAACAACATTTATTTTTGGTATCAGCGTGGTGTTGGCGTCGAAGAACGATTTGAATGGCTTAAGCAAAACTTACAGTCCAAATTTCAAAAACTAGGATCAAATTACATCACGTTATATGTGTGGCTAGGCACATGTGACCTAACCAAGAAATCTGATAAGTTTTTGAGCTCCGCACACGTGATTACACTACTGTACGCCACATCTGTAGATTCTATAAGGAAATCCACGACTACGTGAGACAATTCCCCACCATTAATATTGTGTTTCTCGAACCCCCATTTTATTCGATTTTCCTCTGGAACCTGCATCATAACCATGTGAACTCTGAATCATTTCGCGATCGTGACCAAGACAAACTTCTGCAACAGCAAATTACGGAAGTCAATAAATGCATTCATCAACTTAATATTTTGCATCATCAAAATTCACCATCATTTTCACACGATTTGGAGAGAAGTCGCAAGCACCGATACGAACAATCAGCCACTTACAGTTTTAACTATGGAGTTCACCCTCACCACCGATTTAGCTAAACTTTGGTTAATACGAATTGCTCTTCGTCTGTCAAATGACTAGATAAATTTTGTGAACAGTAAGTAAGATCTTTCTCATTATATGTCATTTTGTGAACAGCATAGTAGATCTGTTGTGAACATTATAAGTGAAGGAGACCTTTCTCATGATGTCATTTTGTGAACAGTAAGTGAGTTCTTTCTCATTATGTCATTTTGTGAACAGTATAGTAGATCTGTTGTGAACATTATAAGTGAATGAAACCTTTCTCATTAATGTCATTTTGTGAACAGTAAGTAGGATCTTTCTCATTACATGGTATTTGTGGACAGTCTTCGTAACAATAGTTTCGAATATTTGTATCAATAAATGAATGTGTTTCCTTTTGTATGTATATTTATAGGATTTTTTCACAGTATGTGAGATCTTTCTAATTGCTGAGTAATGTCCCATTCGGAGGCAGAACTTGATGATCATACAAGTGATTCTGAACAATCCGTTCTTTCCGACAGATTTCTTGCTGAACATGAATTAAGTGTTCACGATTTTTTTCATTTTTGTCACCTGTAGGACATTCATCAAGACAGTCGAGTCCTAACTATCATGATTTGTCACCGCCAGACCTCACACCTCAAGTAGACCCCCCTTTTGATAAAATAGAAACAGATCGTATATCACACAACACATTAGGCAAAAATAATCGAAATTTTAAAACCCCTGCCCCGATAATGGAAAAACTCGCTGTATATAGAAAGTTTGGTGGGTATCCCCATGAAAATGGATCTATGTTTCTTCAAGAATTTGAATCTTTTGCAACGTTACACAACATTTTGCCACAGGAGCATCAGCGTAGGATAGCCGCTTTGCACCTTCATCTTACAGGTCCGGCCGTTACATGGTTTAATTCACTCACGCCAAATCAAAAAGTGTCATGGGAATCATTCATTCAAATTTTCAAAGATAAATATGTTAATTTAGATTGGCAAAACCCTACTATTCTCATGGAAAACGAAGTGTTTGAAAATCTCAAGCTATCTCCTGGTCAGTAGCTTGAGGATTATCACTGTCAACTTGTCGAAAAAGCCCAGTTATTATCAAAACCGGATCATGAAATTTTTTGTAAATTCATGAAAGGCCTTCCAGATAAATTAGCATTTTTTTGTAAGAGCTGGCAGTCATAAAAATAGCACCAGCGCATTATCAGCTGCTAAAATGGAGAAGCTTGTGGGTACCGGCTTCATGATGAATTAACTGTCTCAGCTGCTACAAAAAGTACAAATAACAGGCAACCCGGAAGTGAAAAATCGGAAATTTCTTAATAGCATAGTCAAGTTAAAAATTTGTCTGAAATGGTCGATAAACTAGCGGCAGTCAAAGATTCAAGTAGAAATAGGCCACCGAATTTTAGTAGGCAAAATCGTTCGTCAAATGCGTATCACAATTTTGCTCAACAAAGTCGAGTACAAAATGCAAGAGAACAAAACTCGTTTTCATGTTATAAATGCAAAGGTCTAAACCACATTCAGCGACACTGCTTGTGGAATGGACAAGGCCAGACAAATGAACGTGTTCAATGTCAATTATGCAATCAATTCGGACATGGGGCTAATCTATGTTTAAAGTTGGGAAACCTTCAGCACCCGAGGGACACAGGGCACGCCCCCTCGGGCGAACGCCATTGAGTGCCAGAAAACGAAGTGCCTCTCCTAGTCGGAAAAGAAATGATTTATACATTAACATTTCTTCAAACGAAAATATTAGTGACACTGCATGTAATTTTTCCGACGACAGATCAGAATTCACAGAAACTGACAACGACGAAAAATGAAAATTTTTGTTTATGCCTGTTAAAATAGATAACATTAATATCGCAGCTTTAATTGATACGGGTAGTTCCGTTAATGTAATTTCTCAGCAGCTTTTTGACTCTATTTCTGTTATGAACAAACAGTCAATTCAGAAAGTCAACAATAAGATCACTTTAGTAAATAACCAATCAATTGAAATAATAGGGACAACTCGTGTGAAAATACATGTACGGAATGGAAAACATTGGATTCAAGTGTACGTTCTCATGCAAACTTCACATCCTTTAATCCTTGGGACAAATTATTTGTTGACACACAACATTGCTCTGAATTTTAGCAATATGCAAATCAATTATAAGAATTTTGGAGTGAAAAGTCAGAGGAGAATTGTAATCCCGCCTAGTTCGGAAATTGTAGTTTTTGGGAAGTTAAAAGGCCAAATATTGTACGGGACACAGGGCATCTGTACAAGTAGTGAATATTTGAATAAAATAGGAATTTTAGCGGCTAAAGCTGTAGTTACTGTAAATGAAAAGAAAGTAGTTCCCGTCAGATTACTGAATGTAACGAATGAACAAATCGTTATTCCAAAAGGGAAATTATTGTCAAAACTAGAAGTTTTAAATTCTGATTGTAGCATTTTATATATAGACGAGAACACAAAACAAGCATCCGAAAATATATGCAGTGGACAGAAATTTCTTCAAAATATACAAATTTCGGATTGTCATAGCAACGAGGACATGGACACACAATTTTTATCTTATTTCAAGATACCCGACAATCTTAATACAACGGAGAAAATTAAACTCCAGAAATGTTTACAATCCCACAAGGACTTGTTTGTGTCCGACGGAAATCCCGATCTAGGATATACGGAGGTGGTTCAACATAAAATATCCTTGAAACTGGACTATCGTCCGAAATATCATAAGTCTGACCGATTGTCACCCGATAAAAAGGAAGCTTTACGGGAACATTTGGACGAACTTTTACGTCAAAACATTATAGCGCCAGTACACGAACCAGAGAGCGTCCCAATAACCATCGTATTAGTTTCAAAGCGGAATAAGGCAAAGAAAAGCTCAGAAAATCAACAAAACGATTATCTCTCCCAGTATAGATTTTGCTGCGATTTTCGCTACCTCAACAGCCAAATCAATGATTTATGTTACAATATACCAGACTTGCAAGATCTTAACGAATCCTTTTCGCACAAAACCCCGAACTATCTGACATCCATCGATTTGAGCTCCGGGTTTTTCCAGCTTCCGATTCACTCAGACAGTCAAAGATATACTGCATTCAACACATGCTTCGGAACTTTCAAATTTCTACGGCTACCAATGGGTTTAAGCTCGTCCCCGTCAACATCTCAACTCCTCACGGATAAGGTTTTACATGGACTCACCTTCAAAATATGTTTCTGTTACTTAGACGACATACTAATTGCATCGGAAACGTTCGATGAACATATTGAGGACATAAATAATGTATTTAAGCGCCAAAGAGACGCAGGTCTAAAATTAGGACCAAAGAAATGCACATTTGCTCGTGACTCTTGTATCTTTTTGGGTCATTTGATATCCAAAAACGGTGTTCAACCACCGCCTGATCGTATAACTGCAATTCAGAATTTTCCGGCTCCACAGTCTGTGCGAGAACTTCGACGTGTGATTGACTTATTTAATTGGTTCAAGAAGTATATAGAAAATTTCAGATCCACAATCGAACCTTTGACACGATTACTTCGGAAAAATGTCCGATTTCGTTGGACCACAGAACAAGAAACAGCATTCCAAAAATTAAAATCTTTACTTGTCTCATCTCCTATTTTAGCTTTTCCGAAATATAACATACCGTTTTATTTAGCCGTGGATACATCGTCAAAGGGCATTGGATACGTTGTATACCAGTACCAGAAAGATGACAATGATATTGAAATACGAAGAGTTATCCGTTACGGATCAAAATCATTGAGCCGATGGCAGAGGTGATACGGACCAACCAAACTGGAGATGCTGGAAATGGTGACAGCAATATTAGAATGTTCGTTTTACTTGCGCGGGCGCCGATTTGTCATAGAATGTGACCACAAGGCCTTAAAACCTTTGTTTGAGAAAAAGCTGAAGGGAGCGATCAACGAAAGATGGATAGCTGTATTACAGCAGTATAGCTTCGAAATCCGGTATAAACCCGCTAGAGACATGCAAGCGCCAGATGCTTTATCCCGTATACCGAAAATAGGTGACACGGAGGAATTTTCAAGTCCTGATATATCGAAGATCCGTTCTTTCCGTATAAAACAGAAAACGTTGGTGACATTATAGTTGAAGGCGGACAACAATTTCCAAAATCGCTACATACTGACTCTAGTGATAGTGAAAAACTGAATAATGTTTGTGTCACTAAACCGGGTTTGATAAGACCAATCGCCAACAGTAAAACTGATTTAAATCTCGACACTATGTATGATGCTGACACGGAAGATGAACCTAATACTACATTTACAACATTAACACTTTCAAGATGTCGGCAAACTGAAATTCCACACACCGAGTCAAATAAAGTTTTGAACTATGCTGAAAATGCAGGTTAAACTTCCGTCTCATCTAGTACTAATAATGAAAGTGACACGAAAAGTAGCGACAGTTCCGCAATATTACAAAATTACGACCCAAATCTCAATACATGTATAATTTCGTATGATTCAGACACCGACATCAATAACACGACCAAGCGAAGTGAAACGAATTCAGAAGAAGCTACAACGGAAGAAATAAGATCCGACAGTAATACGGACTCTGATACAATTTTACGTCAACAAGTAAAAACACTGGAGTTATTTGAAAACTCGGATTTTAGTCCTGACACTTTACGTCAGTTACAAGAAAACGATGTTTTATATCAGAAATATATTGCATAGCTAAAACATAGAGAGTTGTCGAAATCGCAAAAAGAAGCACGAAAATTGCTATTACAAATATCAGACTTTGCACTTATCGACAACTTACTGTTTCATTGCCGTGTTGCAAAGTCTAAACGCACACAAAACTTAAAAAAATACCAATTAGTGTTACCCGAGATCGTTGTGAAGACTGTTATTTCTTTATTCCACGACTCCGTTCTCGGTGGCCATGGAGGTATTCAACATACAATTGATTTGGTCAAGGAGCAATATCACTTCCCGAAACTAGCACAAAAAGTTACTGATTATATAAAAAGTTGCCCCGATTGCCAGCGCAGAAAAGTCACGAAAGTAAATACGAAATCCGAAATAACTGCATATCAGACACCGGATTCGCCCTTTCAAGTGGTACAAATAGATATTCATGGTCCAGTTCCCATTTCGGCTACGGGTAACAAATACATCTGTACTACAGTAGACCTTTTCAGCAGGTTTCTTCTTGCAGAAGCTATCCCATCAGCAGATTCAATTACTGTTGCCGAAGTTATTTTTAAAATGATAACCCAATTTGGTACATTTGACACGTTGATCAGTGATTTAGGATCAGAATGTATAGGGAAGTGTACGAAAGAAGTATGCAAATTGCTCGAAATCAAACAAGAATTTACACCAAGTTTCGCGCACCATTGTCTCGGGGCATGCGAACGCCAACATAGGACACTCGGTGAGCGTATGACACCGTATATTGTGAAAGGGAAAAATTGGGAAAAAGTTCTACCATGAATAATCTTTTCAATGAACAATACAGTTAATTCCAGTCTAGGATATTCCCCTTTTGAAATAATCTACGGAAGACGACCACCTTTCCCTTTGTCTCAACATAGTCGAAATTCAGAATTAAATACCATTCCAAAAGATTTTTCTGAATATTTGACTAGATTTACCAACAGATTACAAATTATCCGGGACGAAGTAAAACAAAACACTTTAATTTCACAAGAAAAATTTTGAATCGAGCGAATACAGGAAAACACCCGCTTCCATATGTTGAAGGGGATTAAAATGTATATTTAAATAAGGAACCAACAGGACAAGGTCAAAAGTTACAATTCAGATATGCAGGACCCTACATCGTACAGAAAGTCAACAGTCCTCATTTGTTAACGTTAAAAGACATGTCAACAGGTAAATGTATCCCACGACCAGTCCATATTAATAGACTAAAACCAGCTTTCGTGCGTAAGCCCAACCCAACAAAATATTTTATGGATACTGTCGAAATTAGACATATAACGGAAGGGTCAGACTCCTTTTCGTCGGACTCTGATAATGCCATACGGCAAAGTACAAAATCAGCAAACAGTACAATGTCAACTGACGTTAATAAAATTGTTTCTGAAAACGTCAAACAAGACGAAACTAAAAATGAAAGACTGCGTCGTTCAGCGCGTGTTAAGCGTAAACTAGTAAGATTTCGAGACAGTTCTTTTACGGATCCAGGAGATATTTCAGTTTATACGGACGAAGTCAAAGGAACGAAAGTTAAACGCATCCTAGCGAAGAAGTTAACAGATGGCCGTTGGACTTATTTAGCCTAGATACGAAAACCAGGTCCCTGATAGAAGCGAGACCACCGCTGCATATTCTTATTTAATGCAATCTCTATGAGATCTTTCTCATGAAATTCATGTACAACTACTTTACTTGTAGCCTTGCATACTAAATGGTTCTGTCTCTTCCGGATATATGTTTTTGCTTTGGAGTTATGATATGCCATAAAGTTCAATTTTTACCGATTTTCATCGGCGTTTCGAATATTGAGATACTAGTAGTCTAATGGTCATGTCTGTGCTTATGGACACTTATATGTACTCAATTATTTTATTTTCGTTTGAGAGAACGTTAAGGAGCTTTACCAAATTATTTCATTTATTAGTGAGATCTTTCTCATGATATGTGTTAACGAACATTTAGGATCTTTACCACAATGTTTCATTTATTAGTGAGATATTTCTCATATGTGTACATGGGCGTCTAGGAACTTTATCATGATATATATACATGTGTACGAACATCTATTGAAGCTTCGCCACAACATTCGGTATACCAATGAGATCTTGATGATATGAGATGATACGAGCCATTTGTAGAATTTATCAACATTAACTCATTTCGTAGTTTGAAATGTATGAACTTTTCATTTTGTAAAATTGCACATAAGTTTTCTTTTTGATTACAATATATTTTCATTACTTTTATGCACGTACATATTTTTGTGGTAGTTCAAATTTACTTTTATTTCATATTACTTTTCTTTGAAAGTTTGATGAAACTTATGATTGCTAGCTAGATACATGTCCTACAATTTATGCGTATTTACCATGCAAAAGATTTAATACTTTAAGTAGTTAAGATAAATCTTTTAATTTTAAGTCAGATCGAGTAGAATTCCTCAAGACGTAATTAGAAAGTTCAATGGCAATGTATAGAATTTACTGAGAATGTGGACACAATAGTTACCTGTATGACACACCTATTTTTAGCTCACCTGACCCAAAAGGTCATGTGAAGTATTGCCATCACTTGGCGTCCGTCGTCCGTCCGTCGTCTATCGTCCGTCGTCCGTCCGTTAACTTTTTCATATTTTAATCTACTCCTCTGAAACAACTGGGCCAAATGGAACCAAACTTGGCAGAAAACATCTATATAAGGTCCTCTATAAATTTTCTTCATTTCATCCCATTCCGCCAGCAAATATGGCCGCCAAGGGCAATTCTTGTTTCTGAGAGGCTAATGTTAAAACAATCTTCTCCTCTGAAGCTACTTGGCCAAATGGAGCCAAACTTGGCAGGAAGCATCTATGTAAGATCCTCTATAAAATTTCTTCATTTTTTTCCATTCGGCCAACAAACATGGCCGCTGTTACAAAAAATGGAACATATGGTAAAATTGCATGTTTTTTGGGTAATAACTCAACAACCGTTAATAATATCAAAAATCTGACATGGGATAAAAATGATCAGCACAGCAAGATCTACCTACCCTGCAATTTTGAAGTAAATCTGATTACCCATCTTGGAGTTATTGTCCTTTTTTCATCAAATTTCTTAAATTTTAATATTGTTCGTCCTTTATTTCAAAAACTATAAGAGATAGATGCATATGTTAGGTTTAAATAGCAAAAATGTGCATCATCTCAAGATCTACCTACACTGCAATTTTTAAGTAAATGCCATTACCAATTTTGGAGTTATTGCCCTTTTTTCATCAATTTTTTAAAATTTTAATACTTTTCGTCTTATATTTCAAAAACTATAAGAGAGAGATATTAAGTTTAAATTGCAAAAATGTGCAGCATGTCAAGATCTACCCACACTGCAATTTTTCAGTAAATGCCAGTACCCATTTTGGAGTTATTGCCCTTTTTTCATCAAATTTTAAAAATATTAATACTTTTCGTCTTATATTTCAAAAACCATAAGAGATAGATGGTAAGTTTAAATTGCAAAAAATGTGCAGCATGTCACGATCTACCTACCCTGCAATTTTGAAGTATATCCCATTACCCATTTTGAAGTTGTTGCCCTTTTTTCATCAAATTTTTAAAAGTTTAATACTTTTCGTCATATATTTCAAAAACTATAAGAGATAGATGTTAAGTGTAAACAGAAAACATGTTCAGCTTGTCAAGATCTACATGCCCTGCAATTTTGAGGTAAATCTTATTACCCGTCTAGGAGTTATTGCCCTTTTTTCATAATGTTTTAGCTCACCTGGCCCAAAGACATTATCTTTTATGCATAAATATAGAAAACAGTTAAGGTAATGATTATCTCCCTTTGAAATTTGCTTCAGTATCATTCTATTGTCAGGTGAGCGATACAGGCTCAGCCCACTGTTTTTTGTTTTTTGTTTTTTTTTTGAGAGATTGTTTCAAAAAGTAGTTCTGTTGCTATTCAGAAGTTACAGTGAAATCTTTGTTCAGTGGTATTGGCCTAGTTCAGAAACAATCCTAGTTAATATTGCATTCTACTGATATTCATTTGTTATAAATACGTCGCTTATATATTTTTTAATGTGAGATAGTGTGTGAAATTGTGCTTGGCCGGCCTCCGAAAGGGTGTGTGATAGTATATATTATTTTCGCTGACATAAACTGTAACTCATGATTATCGAGTATTTTGTATTTGTTTTATCTGTCGAAATCATGGCCCTAAATCTGAGAAGTAGCAAAAATATAAAAGGGATAACAGTCAAATTAGATGAAAAAAATCACAGTATTAAATTTCACAGCTAGCAGATGATACAACCCTATTTTGCAATAGTAAAGAAGACGTATTAAAGGCAATGAACGAAATATAAATATTTGGCTCATTTTCAGGTTTATTGTTAAATAGAAACAAAACAGAGGGGGTATGGATTGGTAAACTAAAAAATTGTAAATACAAAATTGCTGGAATCAATTGGACAGAGAAGCCGATTAAATCACTAGGAATATATTTTGGTAACAACAATGAAGAATGTCAAAAACTAAATTGGGAAAATAAAATAGAAAAGATGAATAAACTATTTTGTGCATGGGGAAAAAGAAACCTTTCTATATTAGGAAAAATTTGAATCATTAAATCATTAATTTTACCCTTATTCACATTTTTGGCCAGTGTATGCTTAGTACCAGATATATATCTTAAAGAAATAGAAAAGAAATGTTTCAAATTTATATGGAATGGTAAACCAGATAAAGTTAAAAGAAATTTGATTATAAATTCATACGAAAAAGGGGGGATGCAAATGATTGATATCAAAAGTTATTTCATAGCTCTAAAAGCATCTTGGGTAAGTAGACTGGTAACCGGACATATTTCTAATTGGAAGCTTATACCATTAAAATAGTTTAATGCCACTGGTAAAAACTGGTTAGTATTTAGCATGAACCTAGATAGCACAAAATCATTAAATTATTTGAAAAAAATACCCGAATTTTATAGAGAAGTAGTCAAATGTTGGAATTTATGTGGTGGCGGTCAAACAAAATCACCTGTCACATTCATAGATATCAGAAAGCAAATTATTTGGGGGAACAAGCACATTACATTTGAAAATAAATCAATTGTTTTTGAAAATTGGATAAAAAGTGATTTAATTTATGTTAATGATATTTTAGACGCTACAAAAACTTTATCAAGGAAATTTATTTTAGAAAAGTTAAAGTTTAAATCTAATTGGATTGCAGAATTCAGCATTGTGAAAAAATCGTTTCCAAAAAACTGGATAAGGATTATTAAAACAGAAAATTCAGTCAAAAGTACTGTAAATATTAAAAGAAATAAGATTATATGGAAAAATAACTATATTGAGACTTCATATTTATCGAATAAAATACTATATAATTCACTGCTTTTTAACAAAGTAGAGTCTTCTATAGGAGTTGACAAATGGGTAAAAATATTAGATATTCAAGAAAAACCTTTCATGAAACCATTATACAAATTTATTTTTTCATATTTGGAAGAAAACAAACTAAAAATATTTAGATGGAAGTTAATATAATACATCATTCCTACAAAAAAATTATTATTTCAATGGAAAATTGTGAATAATAATCGATGTAACTTTTGTGGAAATGAAGAAGACTATCTTCATTACTTTATTACATGTTCTTTTTTGAAAACGTTTTGGGAGAAAATATATAATCTTTTTAAAAGTAATAATTTAGAATTTACATTAAAGTTAAAACATTTTATATTTGGTTATAAGATATCTGATAATAATTATTATGGTGTTAATTATTTCATTACAATTCTTGGTTTTTCAATAAATAAATCATATTATTTATCTGAACAGAAAACAAAAAATGTAAATGTTTATAAAATTTGTATATGTGAATTAAATAAAAGAATTGATGAGAAAAAAATCATAGTATAAATAATAGTTTTTTGTATGCTATGAAAAAGAAAATAAATAGTTCTTAGATATTATTATTTCTATTCTTAAAATGTATTTAAATTTGTATCAGCTGATTAATTCCCTGGATAATCAGTGGAGTGTAACAGGGTACATCAAGAGAAGCTTGGACTCTTGATTAAATTTGTAACAAGCAAGAATTCAGAATAAATAAAATTATTATGTTGTTAAAAAAAAAAAGTGTAAACAGAAAACATGTTCAGCTTGTCAAGATCTACATGCCCTGCAATTTTGAAGTAAATCTTTTTACCCGTCTAGGAGTTATTGCCCTTTTTTCATAATGTTTTAGCTCACCTGGCCCAAAGACATTATCTTTTATGCATAAATATAGAAAACAGTTAAGGTAATGATTATCTCCCTTTGAAATTTGCTTCAGTATCATTCTATTGTCAGGTGAGCGATACAGGCTCAGTGGGCTGAGCCTCTAGTTTGTTTTTGTTTTTGTTTTTTTTTTAGAGAGTTTCAAAAAGTAGTTCTGTTGCTATTCAGAAGTTACAGTGAAATCTTTGTTCAGTGGTATTGGCCTAGTTCAGAAACAATCCTAGTTAATATTGCATTCTACTGATATTCATTTGTTATAAATACGTCGCTTATATATTTTTTTATGTGAGATAGTGTGTGAAATTGTGCTTGGCCGGCCTCCGAAAGGGTGTGTGATAGTATATATTATTTTCGCTGACATAAACTGTAACTCATGATTATCGAGTATTTTGTATTTTCACCAATATCCAAGAGTGAGGGCTCTGCTGGACTAATTTCTCGATTTAATTTTATGCCACTTTTATACGAACAGTAAAAGATTTCAGTTTGTTACGGAAAGAGCGAATGTAGATCACAACATACAGAATTGTCAAGTTTTTCAAATTTAATTTCAATACAGTATTTCGTTAATGTACACAGAATATTCAATTTTCTAGTTAATTGAAAGGTATCATAGATTTTTCAAACAAGTCGAAATAAGGAGAGATTACGTTGTTCTATCAATTAAATTTTTGACATGACATGTATTTTGGTGCATTTGAATGTAGATATTTTTTTTTTCACACTCACTGTAACTGAATTCAACCTCATTGAAAAATGTACATTTTTCTTTAAGCGGGGGGATATTGTGTATATGGATTGAATTGAGTTATAATCCGGAAACTGCATTTTTCCGTCACTGATTTTGTAATTTCTTGCTGTCTCTTTTTGGTGGGATTTCAACAATAAAGGATGTGCATGTAAGCTCTCGGAATCATTTATTTATTGCTAGATCCCCACAGCCAGTTGGTTATACATGATAAATTGATTTTTATTTCTATTTGTGTTAAAATGGTATTTAATGTTACTGTTTTACTTTTGTGTATTCACTAATATGTGTTCCATATATTAACCAAATGCAATTTTTTAAAACCTAATTAACGTTACAAAATAATTGTTTATTGTCATAGACGCTAATCTAATTAACTTTATAGGGAAGTTAACCCAGTCATTGACATGATTAGATTATTCAACCAGTACTAGGAGTCAGAAAAAGGTGTCATATATCATGTCATTAACATGTTCTCGCCATGATATAGGTGAAAAATTGCTGAGTTAACGTTGACGTTAAATAATATTCACTCAATATTAGGACCATAGAAAGAATGCACTGTGTAAGAATGAAAAGTTAGGCCTGGGAATTGAAAATAACAGGTACATTATAATTGTCTTTAATTCGTTAGCATCACATTCAATAAATAACATACATACATAGCTTATAAATAACCGAGCACATACATGCACACTGTGTACATACATAACTTATAAATAACTGAGCACATAAATGACATAAATGGCATTTTATTGTCTTTATTTTGTTTGCCTCATATTCAATAAATAACAATATAGCAACATTTCAATTTAAAAGACTGAGCACACACATACATAAATTATAAATAACGGAGCACATGCATACATAACTTATAAATAACCGAGCACATACATACATAACTTATAAAGAGCTGAACACACACATACATAATGTTCTTATAACATACATACATAACTTATAAATCACTGTGCACATACATACATAAATTATAAATAACCGAGCACATACATACATAACTTATAAAGAGCTGAGCACACACATACATAACTTATAACATACATACATAACTTATAGCATACATACATAACGTATAGCATACATACATAACTTATAACATACATACATAACGTATAGCATACATATATAACTTATAACATACATACATAACTTATAACATACATACATAACTTATAGCATACATATATAACTTATAGCATACATACATAACGTATAGCATACATATATAACTTATAACATAAATACATAACTTATAACATACATGCATAACTTATAGCATACATATATAACTTATAACATACATACATAACGTATAGCATGCATATATAACTTATAACATACATATATAACTTATAACATACATACATAACTTATAGCATACATATATAACTTATAACATACATACATAACTTATAGCATACATATATAACTTACAACATATATACATAACGTATAGCATACATATATAACTTATAACATACATACATAACCTATAACATACATACATAACTTACAGCATACATATATAACTTATAACATACATACATAACTTATAGCATACATATATAACTTATAACATACATACATAACTTATAACATACATACATAACGTATATCATACATATATAACTTATAACATACATACATAACTTATAACATACATACATAACGTATAGCATACATATATAACTTATAACATACATATATAACTTATAACATACATACATAACTTATAGCATACATACATAACTTATAACATACATACATAACTTATAACATACATACA